>CAUYRH010008248.1:0-52305 GCA_963574655.1 Perodicticus potto
TATACAGTTTTATGCCTGGCTGGAGAGCGCCGCGGCACTCTAGAAGGGGAAGGAGGTCTGGTTTTTAGAAGGTCTCTCCTGTGGGGTAGGATGGGAGGACTTCTGGACTCTGCTGGCTTGTTTGTATGGAGGTATGGCGTATACTGCGAACCTCCTTCATGGGGGAGGGGACTCCCGTCCGCTTGGTGATGTGCTCTGTACCTTTTTGTTTGTGTCCTCGGCGTCTCAGGTCTCCCTAGCAGGGTTGATGTGCACTCTTCGACCTTTTCTTTTGGCTCAGATCCAAACCATCAGCTTTCTTGCTGAGTTTCTGTCCTTTAATGCTCCTTTTGGACGGGAACCTCTGCGGAAAGCTGGGTACAGATCACCATCTTGGCTCCTCCCCCAAGAAGAATATTTTCTAGCTCTATCCATGTAAACATAAAAGAGGTAAAGTCTCCTTTTTTAATGCTGCATAGTATTCCATGGTATACTTATACCATAATTTATTAATCCATTCATGGGTTAATTGGCACTTGGGCTTCTTTCATGACTTAGCAATTCTGAATTGAGCTGCAATAATAGAGCTTTCACTTTTCAAAGAATATGTAAAAATGGGGAATTTCAAAACATACTCAGAGCAATAGAAATTATTTTCAGTAATAATTAAAATAATCATTAAAAAAGGTACTTCATATAGATTAAAATTATTTCCTGAAGCTCTCTCTCTTATTCCTTCCTCTTTTTTTGTTGGAGACTTGTAATGCCCTGCAATCGAACTATTCCATAGGGCTGAATAACTAAAATCAGCACATTAAAATTCAAATAAAATTAAAGTAAATTCACATTTTTTTCCATTATGGAATGCATAAAAATTCCAACAAATTAAAAATTTCTGTTTAATAAAATTACTAAAATACAGCACAGATGAATTTAAAATGATATTATTACAAAATGCAGTAATTTATGGCAGTACATAAATCTGTTTTTGAAAGTAAGGCACTTCAAATACACTATATATAGAAGGAATAAAAGACAGGAATAGGTGTGATTTTTTATGAATAATTTGTGTGCTTATTTTTCTCTCCTAAATGTAGAATCTTGGATACACAGGAAAAAAATTTATTCATGTTGTATTTGGGATAAATATGGCTTATTCAAGTTCCTCTTCGTAGCTAGCATAAATAGCAAGTGGTAGCTAAATGCAATTTTCTCATAACTTTTGGAAGTTTAAGTAAACCAAAATATAGAAAGTGTAGGATCCAACAAAAAAGAAAACTATAAACCAATATCATTAATGAATATTGATACAAAAATATTCAACAAAATATTAGCAAACAGAATACAACAACACATGAAAAAGGTTATACACCATGACCAAGTGGGTTTTCTCCCAGAGACACAAGGTTGGTTCAATATACACAAACCCAAAAATATAATACACCACATAAATAGAATGGAAAACAAAGACCATATGATTCTTTCAATTGATGCTGAAAAGGCTTTTGACAATATCCAGCATCCTTTCATGATAAAAACACTCATGAAAATAGGCTTAAATGGAACATTCCTTAGGTTCATAGAGGCTACCTACAGCCAACCCACAGCCAATATCATATGGAATGCAGTAAAACTCAAAGCATTTCCACTCAAATTTGGAACCAGACAAGGATGCCCCCTGTCTCCATTGTAATTCAACATATGTTGGAAGTCCTAGCCAGCACAATCAAGCAAGAGAAGGAGATCAAAGGAATCCAAATGGGGACAGAGGGGGCCAAACTCTCCCTCTTTGCAGATGACCTGTTCTTATACCTGGAAAACCTAGGGATTCAACTACAAAGCTCTTTGAAATGATCAAGGAATATTGTAGTGTCTCAGGATACAAAGTCAATACCCACAAATCAGCAGCCTTCATATATGGCAACAATCGTCAAGCTGAGAATAAAACTATTCCTTTTACAATAGCACCAAAGAAAATGAAATACATAGGAATATATCAAATGAAAGACATTAAAGATCTCTGTAAAGAGAATTATGAAATGTTGAGAAAGGAAATAGCAGAAGATATCAACAAATGGAAAAATATTCCATGCCAATGTGATACTTTAAATAACTTGAAAAAATAGTACTTTAATTCATATGGAACCCAAATAGCAAATACAGGTCTTAGAAATTAAAAAAAAAATCTGGAGGCATCACATTTTAGGTTATACTACAAGGCTATAGTGATCAAAGCAGCATGTTACTAGCACAAAACAGAGATGTAAATCTATGGACTAGGATAGAAAATCTAGACATCAACCCAGCCACACATTGTCATTTAATCTTTGATAAGCCTAACAAAAACATGCAATGGGGAAAAGAATCTTTACTTAACAAATGGTGTTGGGAGAACTGTTTATCCACATGTAGAAGACTGAAACAGGACTTGCACCTCTTACCATTGACAAAAATTTATTCTCACTGGATAAAAGATTTAAATTTAAGACATGAAACAATAAAAATTCTAGAAAAGAGTGTGAGGAAAATACTTGAAGATTTTGGCCTGGGAAAAAACTTTATGAGGAAGACCCCCCTAGCAATTTCAGCAACATAAAAAATAAATAACTGGGATTTGATCAAGCTAAAAAGCTTTTGCAAAGTTAAAAGTACCACAAACAATGCAAACAGATAGCTTTCAGAATGGGAGAAGATTTTTACATGTTATGAATATGACAAAGGCCTGATAACTAGAATCTACAGAGAACTCAAATTAAACAAAAGTGCAAACAACTCTCTATATAAGTGGGCAAGATATTTGAACAGAAACTTCTCAGAGGATGACAGACAAATGGCCAAGAAACATATGAAAAAATGCTCATAATCTTTAATCATCAGAGAAATGCAAATAAAGACCACTGTAAGATATCACCTAACCTCAGCAAGATTAGCCCACATCACAAAATCCCCAAACACCAGATGCTGGTGTGGATGTGGAGAGAAGGGAACACTTCTACACTGCTAGTGGGACTGCAAACTAATACAGCCTTTTTGAAGAGAAGTATGGAGAATCCTCAAAGATCATAAAGTAGACCTTCCATTTGACCCTGAAATCCCATTATTAGGTATCTACCTAGAAGAACAAAAATCATTTTAACACAAAGACATTTGTACTAGTATGTCTACTGCAGCTCAATTTACAATTGCCAAGTTCTGGAAGCAACCTAAGTGCCCATCAACCCATGAATGGATCAACAAACTGTGGTATGTGTATAACATGGAATATTATACAGTCATTAAAGAAGAAGGAAACTTTCAATCTTTTACATTTACCTTGATGGAATTGAAACACATTCTTATTAGTAAGGTATTGTAAGAGTGGGAAAATAAATATCCAATGTACGCCATAGCAATATGAAATCAATATATAAACAATTGCATGCTCATAAGAACAATAAAACACCAATATAGTTTAATTTGGGGATAGAGGAAAGTGGGAGAGGGGAGTGGGAAGGAGGTTTGGCAGAAGGAGGGAGGGCATGAGGTGGGATCTCACCTAATATGTACATTGTGAGGGTGTATAACATGCCCCCTGGATGAGAGGCTCTTCTACTTATGGAACTTTACCCTAGAAGTGAGAACAATGTAACCTAAAAATTGTACCCTCATGTTAATTTGAAAAAATGAAAATATACTCAAAAATGCATAAATAATAAATAACATTTCTAAACCAGGAAAAATATGGAAAAGGGATACTCACCTACATTTTTTTCACACTGTTTTAGATAAGTTCTGCTTTAATTCTGAATGTAGGTTGTATGTTAACCTGTGACATAAATCCACTACAATTGTGTCCTAAATGTCATCCTTTCCCAAGGGTTATTACTCCCATCTTCTCTGTGAATTCTCTCTGTGATCAGTAATTAATTCACTGGCTCTGTAGATACATGTATTCCTTACTATTAAAAAGGTTTTTTAAAGAAACTAAATAAATTTAAAAATAAATAAATAAACTTTTTTTTTCCCCAAAGGGAAATAATTTTCCCTGGAATTCTCCTAAAAACACGTTAGCATGTTTACGCAGCCATCTTAACAAAAACAATCAAATATTAAAAAATAGAAAATCAGGAGGTGGAGCATGATAGACAGGAAAGATGTTTAGCTCAGCTCTCCAGGAACAACAGGTGAAAGTGAGTGGGCAAGATCATTTCCAGCATGGACTATTGGTGTGGAGTGGCAGTTCTGGGTTTTCAGCAAGGTGGCAGGTTACTGGACTTGGAGTGTAATCTGGAGCTGTGGAGACTGCCAGGAAAGGTTCTGCGCTGCAGCTGCAATGGTGGTGGGTAGTGGTGGTGGCAACTAGCCCCACCACAGAGGATTACAATTCCCAGTTCATGGGGAAACTAGGTGTTGTGTGGAAAGACTAGTGTAGTATGGACTCCCAAGTGGAATTAGGTGGCCAGAGTGGGGAGCCATCTGGTGTGGCGCCACTGTGGTTAGGTGGCAGAAGAGACACTCAGACAGGAAAGATCCCAGATAGGAAGAAGCCATTGTTTTAAAATATGGGAGATTGCGGTAGCTGCAGACACCTTTCTGCACAGGCCAGGCACAGCGATTTGAGCCTCATCTGCAGACAGTTGTCCTATACTCAGAACTGGCCCAGGATATCCCGCACTTCACAGGAACTGTTGCAGGGAGAATTTGTGAAACCTGCCTGTGCAGATTTTTTGAGATTGATGGAATCAACAGTTCAGCAGGGTCTAAGTGCAAAGCAGGTAATCAGGCAAACATCAAGAACAATCTAAGCTGGGAAACAGGTATAAGCCTGGGAACCACTCACAGCACCAATATACTTTCTGGTGTCCAGAAAAGTATACTTCCTTTCTGGTGTCCAGAAAGTATATTGCAACATAAATATATTCCTACTAAAGTTGATCCCTATAGTGTACATATAGTCATATGTTTATATATGTATATTTATATATATATAAATAATTTGTTGCCTTTGTTTTTCTTTCTTTGCTTATTCTTTTTGCTTTTTTGGTGTTTTTTTCCTTTTTTCTTTCTTGTAGGAGTTATTGTTAAATTTTTTTTAATTATTATAATTATTATTTTTTCTCTGTTTTTTTTTTTTAGACAGAATCTCACTATGTTGCCCTTGGTGGAGTGCTATGGCATTGCAGCTCATGGCAACCTCTAACTCTCTTGGGCTGAGTGGTTCTCTTGCCTCAGCCTTCTACCTGGCTAGGGCTACAGGTGCCTGCCATGGTACCTGGCTGTTTTTTGGTTGTAGTTATCATTGTTGTTTGGCAGGCCCTGGCCCAGGTTCAAGCCCGCCAGCACTGGTGTGTGTGGCTGGTGCCCTGGCCACTGGGCTACAGTTGCTGAGCCCTCCCCTTCCTCTTACAGTTGCTGAGAGTGCTTATATCAGGCTATTTGAGTTCTTTTTGTTTGTTTTTGGTTTTGATTGTTTGTGTGTCCGTCTTGTTTTTTGTTTGTTTGTTTGTTCATTTTGTTTCAATGTGCCTTGGGTTCTGGTAAATGCTTGGGTTGGCTATTTTCCCTAACTCCAAATTTTACATTCAACAAGAGCAAGGCGGAGTATGGGATGATAGCCAACTGAAGCCAGCTTTCAATAGAAGCTCCCATTCACAGGGAGAGATACAGCCAGAAAGAACCCAACAAAGCTGAAGGGTGGGAGCCGAGCTAAGAGAAATGATTGAAAATTGCATGTTTTCTCTGCTGCAGCAAGCTGCAACTCCAAGGAAATAAATTTCAGGTACAGAATCCATCCCAAAGAGGATGCATGTCTGTCCCCTCCCCCAAGAGAGTTGCTTGCTTGCTTGCTGTGGGATCTGTACAAGTGAGCAGTGAACTGAGGTCCTCTTCTCTCACCTCATGGGAGTGAGTTGCTGGAAGCTGGGACTCCTTCTCCAGAGAGTCCCTGCTGTGAGCCTGGACATTCTCTTGTCTGGCATGAAGGTTGAACAAATATTTTCCCTGCCACTTTGAACTCCCAGTCCACCCTTTCCCCTTGCCTGGTGGTCTAGAAGCCCAATCCCTGTAGAGACTGGAACATTTGCGGTTCTTTGTTATGACTGGGCATTGCCTGGTCTGAGGTATTGCAGCTATGCTATAACTGTGAATCCGTAAACAGTACAGAAAGGCACAGGGGGGAAGGTCTCTGGCTTGGCTCTGAGAAAGTGGGCAGAGGTTTGGGTCTCAGCACAATGGGTGGAGGCTTGGGAACCACTGACGTGGGGGAATCCGAGTGGAGACATCTCCCACCTAGCAGCTTCATTAAAAGAGAAATCCATCCAGGGTCAAATTTTGGAGCGACACCTCCCCAATTCTCTGGACTGCCAGACGGAGCTAGACCTTGCATTGCAGGGATACCAGAGGAGAAGAGTGGCAGGGACAGAGCACAGTCTCTGAGGGCGAAAAATATTTGCTGCTTTGTTAACCTCTGGTTTGGACCAAATTCATGTGGAACACTCTCCAGTTTCCACTGAGCATCCAAGGTAGTCAGACTTCAACTCTCCTGGCTGGCTGGTGGCATAGTGTCATTGCCCAGCCGATGAGGCATTGATTTCCCTCTGACTCTTTCAGGCCCAAATCCCTGGCACATTTGCTCATTGGAGGGAACTGGGCCACAGATCCGTGGGGCTACCAGTGCCTGGGTATGAAGGAGGTGAAGGTGAGGAAGGAGGCACCAGCCCCATGGGCTATTTTGATGGGCAGGTCTTTCTGACTCCACGAGGCACCAGAGTAAGTTCCACATGAGCTGCCAGTGGACCCCCCACTACCTAGATGCTGAATACCGTTTGAAATATCTCACCTGATCTGTGTTTGTGTTGACTGGGACAATTGGTTTGGAATTCTTGACCTGGGCCAGTCACCCAGGGACCTATCAAGATTATACTCTGGTTGTATTGTTCTGGGATTGTGGGATTTAACTCTTCCAGGTATTGCCTGTGGGTGGGGGGGCAGGGTGTCTTAGTTGCTTATATATCTCCACAGCTGAGATTTCAGCCCAAAGCCACTGATTCACTAGGATTGAACTGAGACTACCTGAATACAGGTCAGAGCCATCTAGCCCCACCACACCAAGCAGCTCCCCAGAATTTTAGGCTGTAGTACTGAATGGGACCTTTGTAAAGCTCTAGGGGAAAAGCCGCAATCACCAGCCCCAGTTCTTTGGTAAAGGGCTGGTTAATTACAACTCCAGGAGCCCTCAATTCAATTTCACCTTACCAGCTTCTCTAGTCAAACAGTGAACAATAATCATGGGGTGGAATCAATGGAAAAACTCTGGCAACATCAGAGTAGATCAACTACTCAGAGTAGATCAACTCCCCCAAGAAATGACAAAGGAGACAAAACAGAACATTCATAAACTAATGGCTGAGATGTCAGAGATCGAATTCAGAATTTGGATTGAAAATAAGATTAAAAGAATGGAGGTAAAGTTGGAATTAGAAATTCAAGGAACAATTCAAAAGTTGTCTCAAGAATTCAATGAATTCAAAGACAAAATCACCACAGTTTGACACATTGAGGCAAGAACTTGCAGCCCTCAAAGATCTGAGATATACAGTAGAATCCCTTAGTAACAGAATGGAACAGGCAGAAGAAAGGACTTCAGACACTGAAAACAAAGCTTTTTAATGCTCCCAAACACTCAAAGAGGAAGAGAAGTGGAGAGCAAAAATGGATCATTCCCTAAGAGAATTGTGGGACCAATCCAAAAGAGCCTAATAGGAATCCCTGAAGGAGAAGGTGATGGTCCGAAAGGCACAGATACAATACTCCAAGAGATGATTGAGGAGAACTTCCCAAGCATGGAAAGAGATGCTGAAATTCAGATAGCAGACAGTTTCAGAACCCAAGCACAACTGAACCCAAATAAAGCATCTTCTACACACATTGTAATTAACTTAGCCAAAGTTAATATGAAGGAGAAAAATTTGCAAGCAGTAAGCCATAAGAAAATCATAGCCTGCAAGGAGAAGAACATTAGAATGACTGTAGATCTCTCTGCTGAAACTTTTCAAGCCATAAGAGGATGGTAATCGAACTTCAGTTTCCTAAAACAAAACAACTTTCAGCCCAGGATCCTATATCCAGCTAAGTTGAGTTTCATTTATGACAGAAAAGTTAAATACTTTAATGACATACACACGTTTAAGAAATTTGCCATAAACAAACTAGCTCTTCAGCATATTCTCAGACCCATCTACCATAATGACCAGCACAATGCTCTACCACCAAAGTAAACTCACCCTGAAATTTTTGAGGAAAACCCAACTTCCACAGCGGTGAAAAGACTTAAAATGTCTAAAAATACTACCAGGCTTATCAATACTCTCAATTAATGTGAATGGCTTAAATTGTCCTCTTAAGAGGCACAGGCTGGCTGAATGGATACAAAAACTCAGGCCAGATATCTGCAGATATTAGCACTGCATTAGAATTTAGTAGCATTTTAAAAAGCATTCACAGATACAATAGATCACTTTTATTCTTTTAATTGTTTCATTCACTTTAATAATAACAACAAAGCGAAAAAACCCATGTTATAAATATATCTATTTTCCCATTTAGGAATATCTTTCCTTCAAAACAAAGTAATGACTGAATAATCTAATAGAAAGAAAAAGTCTTAGAATTGAAAAAGATTTCATCCAATCTTTCACTAATGTAAGAATTCTAGCTATAAAACCCAAAGACATATGACAGATGGTCACATAGTAAGAATGTACAGGCAGCTTGAATGCTTCTAGCTCAGCATTTCAAAATCAAATTCAATATTTGCTGAACACATATGTTATGCAATATAGTGTATTTTTATTTTGGACAGGTGATAAAATGTGTTCATAGAACTAATCTGCCTCCTCTGACTCTTTAGAGCTTTAAGAAAATAGCTCATCTCAGACTGTAGGACACCCCTTCCAAGCATGTGCAGTTTTAAAATCATTGTCAGGGCACAGTCACACAAGCAGAGAAAGACACGATAAGCTGATCTTCTTGGCCATGTTCTTCAGTGAAAGAATTTTTAAAGAATATATATGCTTTTGCAAATCAGCAATTATAACTTTTTTTAATTTTTAAAATAAATGTTTAAAAGAAATGAATGCAGTTACCTCCATTTTCCAGATTATTAATTAAAGGTTTTTCTTCAATTATCATATTATTTGATATAGTCAATGGTTATATAAGTTTTATAAGCAAGCAATAAAAGATAAGCAAACCAAATGTTAACACCTACAATGTAACTGAAATACTTGAGGAACAATGAAAGAAAAAACCCTTCACCCCTATGCTAAAAGCAGTTAATAAGAGTTTAATGTGACAAGTGACTTCAAAACTTGCAATTATCTTGCTCAGGGGTGTCGTCACTGCTGGAGGCGCAGAGGGCAGATATAGTATAGCAGTAGGTGGTGTGAGTCCTTGTTCTTTCCCTCACCTCCCTGGCAGGGTGCGGGAAAAGTCCGAATCTGCATGGGTACGTTTAATAAAAGATGCAGAACCAACCTAAAGTATCCACTTCCCAATGTACCCACTCTTTCTTGCCTTTTACCTTCCTGCCACACTTGGCACATTTCTAATGACACTGACACATCCCTAGGTTGTTAAGGAAGATGGGGCTCTTGTTGCGCTGGTTTGCAAGTTCTCCAACTGCCACAGTTCTCCTTTCCTGACATACATTCATGCCTTCAGCTATATTTACCGGCTGCCACTGTGTGTTAGGGCCAGGGGTGTCCAATCTGAAGGCCACCTGCATATTATTTGAGGACTTTATTTTGCTTATCTGTGCTGTCAGATATCACAAAAAAGTATGCATGGCCCTTTGTTTGGCTAATCAACTTCCCTTAGTGTTTGTGCATTTAATGTGTGGCCCAAGGCAAAGCTGCTACTTTGAATGTGCGGCAGAGTAAAAAAAAGGCTAGGTACCGGGTTAGGCACTGAGGGTTCTGCGGTGCCGAAGACCAAGGCCCTCCTCTGAGGGAGCTTCCGTTCCAGTGGGGGAGAAAGGCAAGAGCCCAGAAATTAGCAGGGTGTGTCCTGTAGTGACAAGTGGGGCGGGGCTGCTGTTTTAAATAGGTGCAGAGGGAAAGCCTCATTTATGAAGAGATAGTTGAAAAGGGACCTGAAGCAAGGAAGGAACATTCCAGGTAGGGAAAGCAGCAGAGCGGAGGCTCGGAAGCATTCTAATGCTGATGGAGCTGGTGGCCCAGCAGGTGAGTGGTGGAGGAGCCTTCCGGGAGGACACGTCACATGGGCACTGCAAGCCCGTAGGAAGGAAGGGCCTAGGATTTTTCTTTAAATGAGTTCAAATAAAAGAACAAATGAAAAATGAGAGAAAAATGCTTTCAGATTGCCTTTGTTGATGTCAAATTACCATTCTTTGATTAGGAAATATACCAATAACTGAAAAACAGAATGTACTCAAAGAGCCAATTTTAAAAGGGTAAATACATTATCTTTAGTTACTTAATTACTAAGTTTTAAGATTAGCTGTCCTAAACCATTTTGGCAAGGTTAAAATGCATATAAAATGAGTCTGAATTTCTATACTTCATCCTTTAAAATTAAAATGTATAGATTATAGATAATATAATATTTATAAAATATATTTTCAGAATCTATCATGTTGATTTCAATATATTATTGTTGATATCAATATTATTTTGCTTATCCTGATATTAAAATAGTAACATCATATGAGATTTGGCAACAAATATTCATCACTAAAGTATATTTAAGGTAAGACCAGGCATGGTAGCTCACACCTGTAATCCTAGTGCTCTGGGAGGCTGAGGCAGGTGGATTGCTTGAGCTCAGGAGTTCAAGACCAGCCTGAGCCAGAGCAAGACCTTGTCTCTAAAAAGAGCCAGATGTGTGTCGGGCACCCATAGTCCCAGCTACTCAGGGGGCTATGGCCAGAGGATCACTTGAACCCAAGGGTTTGAGGTTGCTGTGAGCTATGATGCCATGGTACTCTACTAAGGGTGACAAAGTAATGAATGTTTATTAAACGTGCATACATTACCAAGTACATAAAGAGATAGCCACCACTGGGAGCTGATGGTGCATATCTTTTCTACTGTGGTAGGCAGAATTCTGAAATGCACCTCCAATATTTCTTATCCTAATCCTTTACTATAAATATGATGAAAGAGCCTATCTGTGATTATGTGATTAATCAAAATATCCTGTCTGTGACTACTTGTACGGCCAAAGGGATTTTCCACGTGGAATTAAGGTTACTAGTCAGCTAACTTTGAGTGCATCAGAGCAAAGTTCCTCAGGGTGTGCCAATCTTATCTGATTTCCTTTAAAAGCAGAGCATTTTCTTTAGCTGGTAGCATAAAGGAAAGTTGCATTTGAAGATCGAGAAGGATTAATATGCTATTGCCAGCTCAGGGAAGGAGGGGCCCATACGGCCGGGACCCAAGATGGGCCTCTAAGAGCTGAAATCAACCTGTGGTTGGCAGACAGCAAGAAAACAGGAGCTTCAGATTTGTACCCACAGGGAATGGAATTCTGCCAACACCAGCTTGGAAGAAAACCCTGAGCTCCAGGTCAGCTCTCAGCCTAGCCGTCACCTTGATCTCGGCCATGTGGGGGCAAAACAGACAGCTCTGTTGTCCTGAGATTTCTGACTAACATTTACTTGTAGAAATTAGTTACAAAACTATAGAAAATCATATAAATTGTCCTGAAGAATGTATTTACATTGTAGTTGGAGAAATAAAAAAGAAGCTGGCAGTAAAATTAGTTGAGCCCAATGGAAGACTCTCTTGTAAAGAGTATTGGCTAAAAGTATGTCTAAGATGTCATAACAAAGAGATCCAAAAAATATAGTAGCTTAAACTAGAGAGAAATTCATTCCTTTCTTATAAAACCATACTGAGCAGGGTGGCTTTTCTCCAGCAGAACAAGCCCACCACTCTTGGTTTGTGCTTCTGACCTGGAGCCTTTGGTGCGAGACAGCTATTCTTGTTCTCTTGGCTCTGCTAGCAGGAGGGTGGAAGGGGCCAAGGAAACATGTGCATGTCTCTTAAGGGAAGGCCTGGAAGCAGTAGATACCACTTCTGCTCACATTCCATGGGCCAGAATTTAGAACCTAGCTGCAAGGAAGGCTGATAAATGTCAGTTCTCACTGAGCACCCTCTGGCTATATAAAACCTGAGTGCTACAGGGGAAGGGGGCAGATGGCATCTACCCAGAAGGAAAAATCATTTTACCCTAAGGACATTTGCACTCAAATGTTTATCGCTGCTTAATGCACAGTCACCAAGATGTGAGATCAATCCAAGTGCCCATCAGCACATGAATGGATTAATAAACTGTACTATATATACACCATAGAATACAAATCAGCCATAAAAAGATGTAGACTTTACATCTTCTGTATTTACCTGGATGGGTTTGGAGAATAGCCTCCCAAGTTAAGTAACACAAGAATGAAAAGCAAGCACCAATGTACTTATTACTAATGTGAAACCAGTAGATGAACAACTACACACCCACACGAGAGGAAAAACACAACCACATTCAAGCAGGGGGAGGGGGATTGTGTGCTGTCACCTACCGGGTACAGGGTAGGGGTACACAACACATCTCCCAAGGTAAGGAATCAACTACAAGTTGGACTTTACAAACAGTATAACCTAATCATCTGTACCCTTACATCAATCTGACAAAAAGGGGGGGTGCAAATGGATAATGGATAGTGTTGATAAAATAGCAGTGTCTGCCATGATCCAACAGCACTAAGGATATTTTCTACAGAATTGTGAATACTGAATTGTTAAAATTGTTAAGAATTTACTCCCCGTGAGTCAGATATCTATTTTACCTAAACTCTCCCAAATTTGTCCTAACTCTATTTTTTGACTCTAGATCTAGAGCAAAAATTAGTAATTCCTCTTCTATGTTACAGTCTTTCAAATATTCAAATCAGGTTGTCAAAGTATCCCCCACAAGTTTCCAGGCTTTTATCCATCTCTGATTCTTCTCGATTTACCCCCCTCACTATCTTAAATGCTTGGGCCTCATTTTGCTTAGTAAGGAATTTTTAAAAACATGGCCTTCAGCAAAGAACATTCTCCATGAAAGGCTCTTGGCAAGGAGTATTTAAGGTAAAGAACTGAAAAAGCTTACATTTTCAGGGACAAATGAACACGGTATACTTTTAGGAAATCTACAAAACCCACACTGGCTGACGTAGAACATTTATTTTAGGAATTAATGAGAGAGAAACTGTTCAATAGTGCGTGTGGGGTCAGTTAATGACAGAGTTTAAATACCTGATTGTAGAATTGTGACATTACTATATTAACATAAAGGAGGCAAAGTAAGGGGTGAGTTGAGATCTGCAACCTAAACTACAAATACCTATTTTTAAATGTGGATGTCAATAAAAAGTAAAGCAATGGACACACATGGCCGTAGAAAATAATCATCTCTCCAAGCTGACAGACGGCTTTTCATTTCTTTTGTAAGCCTATAGCCTTAAATACAAATAAATTTTCATGCTATACCAAACTTTAAATATTAATTCAATTTGTATTTAAATGAAAATAAGTTATGTTAAAACATATTAGATAAGTATTGAACAAAATATGAGTATTATGAATATTACATATAAAATATTTTTAATGTTTCCCTAACACTAACATTTTCTTTAATCAAAAGAGAGCACTCCCTAATGAACCTTATAACGGAGGTGGTTAATAACACACCCATGTCCCTTAACAGAGTTCTGATGGTACTAAAATATACACAGCATTTTAAGTACTACACAAAAAGTTTATCCTACTGAATCCTATGTTTGCTACTGTGTGATAAAACTAATTAAAATTTCTCAGTGGTAGCATTATTCTTTTCTTATAAATCTCCAAATCCTTCCAGCATCAGAGAACAAGTGCTCAAGAATAGTTCAGTCAATGGCGATTTTACAACAGCCATCACCTTCAGAGTTGGTAAGGACCTGTAGTAGCAGACACTAGAAAAGTGCATGGATGGTAAGGGCAACAAAGCACCTTCTTTGAGCAATAGTTTATCCTTCTTTAATAACATAGCCAAGTAAGACTATAGGCGACGGTTAACAGGTGATGTTAAATCACTCAGTGTTGATGATAATTAAATACAAATGCTACCTTAATTGGGACAGTTTGAAGCCCTAGCCATTAATGGTACAAATTATCATTTAGCATAAAATATGATCTATTTTTAATATTCTCTTCTGTTTAAATTTTACACTCAGAATGCCTATTTGGACATGTAGATTGGAGATCAAAGCCCTTGCCCAAAGAACTGGTATACCACCATTAAACCATCACAGATTCATAAATGCTTCCAGTTCTGAAGATTTTCATTTAAAATATAAATTCCATACCCAAGTCCTACTCTCTAATTGTGATTATGATACAGCTACTTCTTCAATTCTGTTTATTTACCTCCCAAAACATGTGGCAGACCTGGCTTAATTTACTGACTGTGGTTCCATGTCCAGAATTCAAAGTTATCTGACTTTGTTGCTAGAATGAAATTTTAAAAGTATAAAAAATTAAAATGCTACAGAAACACAGGATATGACTCTTATGTTTATTACGTGGTTTTTCTCACACCACTGAAAAGATACTCTGCTCTTCTTTATTTCTTCAACCTTTAGCTCCCTCCTATTTTCTGTTTTTTTGGTTTTTTTTGTTATCGTTTGTTTGTTTTTTGGCTGGGGAAAGCTTGAACCCACCACCTCTGGTATAAGGTGCCAGCACCCTACACCTTGAGCCACAGGCACTGCCCCTGTGTTCTGTGTTTTAAAGTAAAGTATACACACTGGCTGCATCATCCTGGACCCCTGCTAAACCTCACTTTTTCCATTGTACTCCCTTTACTAAGAAAGGTTTTTTTATTTCCCCTTAAAACACCTTATCATTGTGCTTAGGTATGTTTGTGATTGTTATTTTTGTTAACAAGCCCTTGGTATCCTCAGGGTATTGGTTCTAGGACCCCAGAAGGTCCCAAATCCAAGGATGCTCAAGTCCCCCATATAAAATAACAAGTACTATAACACACACATCCTCCCATATACTTTAAATCATCTCTAGATTATTTATAAAACCTAAAACAATGTAAATACTACGTAAATAGCTGTTAAATGTGCATAACGTATTTTTTATTTGTATTATTTTTTATTGTTGTATTTTAATATTTTTCCCCAAGTAATTTTGATCTGCAGTAGGTTGAATTCTGGACATGGAACCAAAGACAGGAAAAGTCACCTGCACTGCGTGTTTACTATCCACACGCGAGGCATTATTGTCAGTTTACAGGCCTTACCTCTCTGAATTGTCATAGTAATTTTATGCTATGAATTGTTTTATTGTATTATACTATATTGTTCTCTAATAGCTGAGAGTTATAACTGTTATTAACATCATTGCCATCTAGGTCATGACCAGCAGGGGACTTTGCAGCGCTGCTGTATTGCAGCGCTCCAGTCGTGAAGGTGTTTCCTAGAATCGGGACTGTGCTGGATGGTGCTCAGTAACTGCTCATGGAGACTGAATTTTCTAACATTTTCACTTTTCATCTTTTTCTGTGTTTCTTCTTCTATCCCTGATGTTCTGAGTTCTTATGACCTATGCTGGATATCAACTCTAGAAAAGGTAATATAGAGTTTTAAAAGGGAGTACAAATTGCAAGTGTATTTGTGATTGTGACAAGTTGCTGGTGCAAGGAAAAATATTTCAGGGGAGAATGGCACACAGGAGGACTATTAATAACAGAATAACTTAGGCTTCACCTTGAGATTTCCTCATGATAGTCGCCAGCACATTGGCATGACTTGAACACATAACTTAAGGTACACACAGGAAACAATAGCTACATTGTGTCACTTCTCCTTAGGGGTGAATTATTTTTAATACGTAAAATTTATGATTTGATGAAAGCTCAAAAGTTAATCCTCTGGAGTTACATATAAGATCAGTTGGAGAGCTTTTTAGTGTGGAGTGTGGTTTATACAAGAAGTTTTATGGGCTTCCTCTGTTTGCTTTGGCCTTTCGTGTGCAAGTATATTCTCATCATGAAAGCATATGAAAATCAGCCTGGCATGGTGGCTCACACCTGTAATCCCAGCACTTTGGGAGGCTGAGCTGGGAGAATCCCTTAAGTCCAGGAGTTGAAAACCAATGTGAGCAACAGAGTGAGATTCCCCACCCCCCATATCTACAAAAAATAGAAAAAAAAGTTAGCCAGGTGTGGTGATGTGCAAGTGTAGTCCCAGCTACTTGGAAAAGGCTAAGGCAGGAGGATCCCTGGAGCGCAGGAATTTAGAGTCACATTGAGCTATGTGTTGCCACTGCACTCTGTCCCAGGCAACAGAGTAACATCTTGTCTCAAAAAAAAAAAAAAAAAAAGAAAAAGAAAACAGAAAACTCAAACAACTTCTTTGCTAACATAAGAATTAGAAAAGTCACCCCAGGCATTGTGAAGAAGGATCACACTAAAATTTCAGCAATGATGTCCTCTGAGACTAGTCATATGAGTTTATTTTTAAATTTTATATTTCAACTTACTTACTTTAACACTGTTTCACTATAAATTTATTAAAGCAATTTTCCAAGCTAAAGCAAGTGCCAAGTATATTTGCATGTATTCTGGTCCCTAGACAGCTTCAGGATGTGCCAGAGGGATCAACAATTTGATTAGGACAGTGGTTCTCAACCTTCCTAATGCCCGATGTATTTTCATTGTTACATAGGGGTCGCGACCCCTATGTAACAATGGGGTTACATAGGGGTTCTCAGGTTGAGAACCACTGGATTAGAAGGTTAGAATTCAGCCCTAGCCCTTGACCTCTGGGGAAGGGAGAGAGGATCACATTTGGGTCCAGTCACTTATGGCCAGTGATTAGATCAATCATGGCTACCCAATGGACCCTCCACAAAACTCCAAACAACGGGATTTGGAAATGCTCTGGGTTGGGGAGCACACTGCTGTGCTGGGAGGACGTCACACCCAGAGGGGACTTGAAGGCCCCGCACTCCTCCCCTCAGACCTTGTTTTATGCTCTGTTTCCAAGCTGCATCCCTTATAATAAACCAGTAATAATAAACCACTGTTTTGAGTTTTGTGAGCTGCGGTAGCGAATTATTGAACACAACAGTGGGATCATAAGAATCTTGGATTTAAAGCTGGTTGTCCAGAAGCACAGGTAGCCTAGACTCATGATTGGCATCTGAATATGGGGGAATCTTATGGAACTCAGTCTTAAACTGTGGCCTGTGTGCTAACACTGAGTAATTAGTCTCAGAATTGAATGTATTCACTGGACATGGGACACTAGTGGAGAACTGGAGAATGGCTTGGCATGGAAAACCCACGTTTGGTGTCAGAAACGTTGTGAATAAGAAAATGGTTTTCCATTTAGTTGCAATCAAGGCATCAGCTGGGCCAAGTCCTCGTCTTGACCTTGGGACCGTCTTCTGAGCTCACTCAATTCCTTACAGCTGTGGGACTGCATAGAGGCCATTCTTCTGTGTTGGTAGTGGAAAACACAATGTCTGCTTTAAGGCCAGCAAGAGGATCATTCTGGCTCAAGGAGAACTCAGTACATCCTTTTTTTTTTTGCAGTTTTTGGCTGGGGCTGGGTTTGAACCAGCCACCTCCGGCATATGGGGCCGGTGCCCTACTCCTCTGAGCCACAGGCGCCGCCCAAGAACTCAGTATATTAAAGAACTTACTGAATTAATTCAGACCCACTAATGATCATCTGTCTTTTGAGTAACTCACAGTCAACTGATTAGGAATGTTTATTACTTTACAATCACAGGAGTTAGATCCCCTCATTCACAGCTTCTCTCCACTTTAGGGGAGGGTTGGAGGGGTGGAGACTATATAAGGACATGGATCTTAGGGGTTAGAATTGTGCCTATACTGCAGGTCCTAAACAGTTTTATTTGTCTGGTTTATTACATCTAATTTTCTGGACTTCAACACAAATTCTCGAGCTAGAGGCCCAAGGCACAGGTAAATCACAGAGTTACCAACTCGGAGGCCCGCCCAGCCATTCTGCCATGTCCTCAGGCACACTGGCCTTACCTACCATCTACCTCAAAAAACAATATCTAATTGCAGGTTACAAGCATGGGAAGAAGCAGTCTTATAAATTTGAGATCTATTAAGTGTATATGTGTACCATTAAACAATGATGAGTCTAAAATGCTCTTGTCTCTACTGATAAAATTTTGAGGGTGATTCTTAATTTTCTTGTGAAAAGTTAAGCCATAGTCTTGTTCAGTTTTCTGCATGATTGATATCTTTACACTAATGTACTATAAGAGCAATAATGGTCTATTTGAGATAGTTTGTCTTTTCACTGTATTGATTTTTTGGTGCATATGATAGAGAGAAAGGGAAAATCTACTGACTTTTGTTATGACATTGATTATTCATAAAAGTAAAGAACACTTTCATTTCTCAATGTTATTGAATCAGAATAATGAAACTGGAATCAGTAGCAATGAACTTCAAATAATTTTAAATACTCTGAAATACTATTTTCTGTAGCCTTTTTTTGCCTGCCATCTTGGACACTGATAATGATTCATTCTCAGAATTATACTTTTATGATCTCTGAAGGCAATTCTCAAATAATTAACAAAAGATTAGTATGATACTTTAGGAGAAAATAGTAGCTTTGTGCTTTTAAAGATAGATTTTAAATTATGCAAAATATACTAAATATCAGAAAAATGGTGGCCTATTTCAATTCAAAGCAGAATCTCACCTTCTTTCCCCTGTGAGGGGGATGGGCTGTCATGGTGGAGGAAGCAGTACAAAGGCATACCTCTCATTGGCTATCAAGATCAGTCACTTATTGGCACAAAACTGTGGTTTATCTCTGTATCACACAATCGAATAAATTCTTTTTTTGAGACAGAGTCTCACTCTGTGCCCTGGTAGAGAGCTATGGTATCATAGCTCACAGCAACCTCAAACTCTTGGGTTTTAGAGATCCACTTGCCTCAGTCTCCTGAGTAGCTGGGAATATAGGCACCCACCACAATGCCTGGCTAGTTTTTTCTATTTTTAATAGAGACAGAGTCTCGCTCTTGCTCAGGTTGGTCTCAAATTCCTGAGCTGAAGCAATCCACCTGCCTCGGCCTCCCAGAGTGCTAGGATCACAGGTGTGAGGCACCGCGCCTGGCCAACAGAAGAAATTCTTAAAAGATAAAAACTTAAATACTGAATGCCAGAGCCCATTAATAAGATTTCCTAGAAATAATGCAAAAGAATCTAAGTCCTTAATGTTCTCATATAGAAATAGTCACTAATTTCATCAGTGTTTTAATTTCGTGAACCATAATAATGATGATGATGATAAAAATAAATAACCAGAAGGCTTACTTTGTCCCTTTCCTAAACCTTTATGTGTAGAACCCCATTCCCTCTTTAGGACAGGTCTAGGAGGCAGACGCTTTGTCATCCCCACTTTGCAGATGAGGCTTAGTTATTCAGTGACTTCGTTCTGGTCTTCCCGACACCAGACTGTGCCCTCCCAGGTGCTGAAGGCAGCCAGCCACACAGCCTGTTGCCTGCACGCTCAGCTTTCCTGCACACCACAGCTTTCCACCTCTACTCCTCTCTCACAGGAGTGTGCTGGGTGCGCACCTGGGCTAGGCCACAGGTATCACATCCTGGCAAATCGGCCTTAACAGGTGGCAAATGGGAGATGTTAAATAAATAGCCATGTTCCTGGTTGCTCACTGGGCCTTACTGGGGCAATTCTACACTGTGTCCCCTGCTTCTTAATTCACCCTGTGCTGGCCCCTCCCTGCACTATCTCACCCACACACTCCTAGCCCTTACACTGTGCTATGGTGTTGATATGGTTTGTTGGGCCCCACTGTAAGGATGGTTGGTCTTTATGGTGAAATAAGAGAAAAATTATTAACTCACAGTTCTTCAATAAGTCCTAAAATCTCGGCTCAGCACCCGGAGCACAGTGGTTACAGTGCCAGCCACATACACCGAGACTGGCGGGTTCAAACCTGGCCTGGACCTGCTAAACAACAATGACAACTGCAACAAAAAATAGCCTGGCATTGTGGCAGGCGCCTGTAGTCCCAGCTACTCGGGAGGCTGAGGCAAGAGAGAATCGCTAGAGCCCAAGAGTTGGAGGTTGCTGTGAGCTGTGATGCCACAGCACTCTACCGAGGGTGACATAGTAAGACTCTGTCTCAAAAAAAAAAGTCCTAAAATCTCTCTGCCTGCTTTCTTTCTCTTGCCAGCCACCCCCCACAACCCATGGATTTCTGTTTTCATACACCATTGAGGAACCCCACAGACCAATGTACATTCTCTATGCATTTTCCCTGCCACTCTGTCTTTTAGAATTTGTTCCTTTAAGCCTCAAGTAATTCCTGACTGTCTCTGATGGATGAACGAATGATCAGGCCTCAGGATTGGGAAAACTGAAAAATGTCTGTCTTCAGCCTTGCCTGAGGCAAAATGGACACAGCATATTTCAACTCACAACGACTTGTGGATCTGGCTGCAATTAGTCTGGATATTTTTTGCCCCCTTAAATTCAGCTACCCACTGGACCTCAGGGCCGGCAGTCTTTCTTTCCCCCCCTTCATCCATCATTTCCTTCCTTCTGCGGGGTACCATGACTTTCTCTCCCTCCTTCCCTCTCCCACCCTCCCCTTCCCCCTCACTCCTGCCCTCTGGTCTCCCCTCCCTTCCTTTCTCATCTCTTCCCCCTACTCTCTTCCCTCTCCCTAATAGAAAATGAACTTATAATTCTGTATCCTAATCTCAGTCTAGAAAAAGTCTTTCCTCATCCCATGAGCAGCACCAACTGATGTAGCCACTGAGCCATTCCAAACCTATCACCCTCCAAATCTCATGTTGAAGTTTGCTCCCCAGTACTGAAGGTAGGGCCTAGTGGGAGGTGTGGGGGTCACAGGGGCATTCCCTCGGGAGTGGCTCAGGGCTGTGTTTGTAGAGATGGGTGAGTCCTCCTTTTGTTAGTCACATTGACACCGGCCCTTCTTCCTCCCTCCCTCTGGCCTCTTTCTTCCTGCTGTGTGATTCTCGTCCCCTTCGCCTGGCCGGGATGGAAGCCCTACCTGACGCCTCATGCCTTGCATGCTGGGGCCACGCTTCTCGTGCGGTCTGCAGAACCGTGAGCCAAAGACACTTTGCTTCACGAATTACCCAGGCTCAGGGATTTCCTTCACAGCAGCACAAATGGACCAAGGCACACGCTTTCTGGGACTGTCTCTCAAAGAAACTCAAAGGCAAGTCCTTTGTCTCAGGACAGCTTCTGAAGAGACCAACTTAAAAACATGGTCTAGTCTTCTATGACAGCCTGCTAATAAAATATCATTTAAAGTAAATAACTGATGTTTGGGAATTTGTAAACTTGAATGTACTTTTGGAGAAAGCAATTTATTTCAGTTATTCTTAGAATTTATACTCACAGACTTTCCTTAATAAAGAACTGTTAGGTAGGTAGAAGAGGCTCTCTAGGAACAAAGGCTGGCACCCCTCGTGGTGTTGCCTTGAGCACTTGCCACTACTGGGGGAAGGAGGAACGTGCTGCTGATCTGCAGAAAGGTGCCAGGAATCCCCCTGCTCCAGTCAGCACAGACACAGTGGGGTCTGGGTAGTGACCGAAAGTGACCTAAGGCTGATTGTCACATCTTTAGCTGTCTGTTAAAGTGGTTCATGGTGACCTATGAACCACAAAGAGGGCCCAGCCTAGACAACAAAAAACAGGACCCCAGGCTGTTACCAGATGAAGAGTTCCGGCTGCCTGTCACTGTCAGCCAATCTGCAGAGACAGGATCAGGGCAACAAGTTTTATTATCAGAAGGCCAGCAGTTCTGAAGAACTGTGAGAGTAGCCTCTCCAAGACTGTTCTGCCCTTCTACTTCCAAAACCATAGCTTTATACATAAAAGTTCAAGGCAAAAACCATGTTACCCTCATCTTAAACAACAATAATCGGCATAACCCATGACCCATAATAAACAATAATTGACATAACCCATGACCCAAAACATTTACAATTTGAAAGTTAATCTCCTAAACCAATTGTCCTACTACACTTTGAGGTTAAAGTTTAATTAATGAAACAACATGAGGTGAAGGTCACGTAGGATCTAAATGGGCCAGGCCAGCTGTGTGGTCTCGGCTGTAGCCTCACTGACTCGATCTCAGTCTCACTGCACGCACTCTCGAGATGGTCAGCAGAGCCTCTTGTCACGACAGGGAGCCACTGGCCCTGTGGGGAATGCACCTTGGTGGCCTTGCTTTTGGTGTGTCTGGTCATTCTTCAGTCAAGAGCACACCAGGAACCGAGGGCAGATCGCCACCTGGTAAAACACAGCTGTGTTCTTTCCCCCCTTGATTTAACTAGGAATTATTCTCTAACTTTTTCAATAGGTAATAAGTTCTCAAAACACTAGAAAATTAAAAAAAATTATGCCATTTTTGTGGTCATTGCCTCTGAGTACATTTTTTGTATAAAACTATCATCCTTTAAAATTCTAAACAATTCAGCAGCTTACATTTTAAAGATGGTTGTGAATGACAAATCAGTTACTCTTCAACTCTGGAGAAATGTGTACTTCAGATTATAATTGTAGAGCCTCTACACATATTGTCAATGGACAATATTTATGCTTTCTGGAAATCTAAGGAATTCACAGTCTGCATTTTTTTTTTTTTTTTTTAGAGCTGTGATGACTTTATTTTATTTTTGGACTTTTACAAAGAATCATTTTCCCTAAGATGATAAAATTGTTATCTTCTCAATGATTTGTTTTTTTGTTTGTTTTATACAGTCTGCATTTTGTATTTTAAGAATTCCGTGTAGCTGTCTACTATGTTACTGAGGAGTGACCAAAACTCTTAGAAAGAAAAGCCTATGATGAGCAAATTATCTTTCCCTGAGGTTTTGTGGTTGGGCTTACAATTTTTTTACATATGAGTTGTGTCCATGGTTTAATTTACCTATGGGTTAAAATTACAGACAGTAGTTGGTGGGGTGGTTTTCTGCTTATGGCTGCAAGTGATTATTTATGTAGTGTGTATGTATGTATTTGTCAGGGGAGGGCAGTGAGATTGTTTTTGGATATCTTTTATATCAGTGGTTCTTGAAGTTAAGCATGCAGAATCGTACATGCTTCTTAAAAGACAAGATTAGTGATCCCATGCTCAGACTTTATAATTCAGTAGATCTGGGGTCAGGCTCAAGAATTTGCAATTTCCAGCGTGATTCTGATGCTGCTAGAGTGGGCACCGAATGTGGAGAATCATGGCTTGATTATCTACAATTGCTCGCTTTCTCAGGGCTACTGTAAAAATGAAGGGTGATGATGGCAAGAATATCTCCTTATGTTAGTCCACTTGAAAGATGAAAGAAAAGAATGAATCTCCTAATTTCACTAGAAATTGAAGAGAAAGAGATACCTCCCAGTGGAGTGAATTGAAGACAGCTCTAATTTTAAAAAGACATAACAAACAATTGAGCAAAATGACTTTCTTTGTTGGGGCAAGAAAGCTATCCCTAAACAGTGTCAAGATGACACTGAGGGACAAGATTTCCCTCCTGCCTTTAGAGGGAAATTAGTAAGACTGTACATTCTCTCAAATTGAATAGAGCTCCTATTTTGATTGGTTTTCAGATAACTGGTGCATATATATTTAGAATAAGTTGTTTCAAAGCCTTCCCTTCCCCATATAAATGAAAGGAAAAAAAATACTCAGAAGGGAGTGGTAGAGATTTAGTTAACAGGTGTCTTGATTACTAAGATGAGGTGAAGAATACAAGATATGCTAACAGTGCTAACAGTGCTAACAGTTTGCCCTTAAGCAACCTTTGCCTTATGCAGAACACAAATGTTCTCACACAGTAAATGAGAAAATCTCACAAATGTTATGTCGAATTGACAGATGAAATTATCTTAGATTGTATATGAAGCCCACACACTGTACTCCATGATTGAACTAATGTACACAGTTATGATTCAATAAAAAAAAGAAACCTTTGTCTTAAGACTTTAAATCAATATTTAAAGATGTAACTAATTAATTAAAAATAAAAAATTAAAAAAACTAAAGCTATATAACTATCATATACCCATAATAATTAAAAATTAAAGAAAAGAGATTCAAAGATGTTACTGTTGCTTGGTAAATAAATAGTGAATAATCATAACATACTCTTTTGGTTCACTTTATTAAGCACCCTTAATATTCTTGATCACAGAAAATACTTTAATAACTTGAATTGTTTTGTTAAATTGGCTAACTATTTTCTCTGGCTACATAGTGAGTGGGATATAATGCAAACATTTACTTCATGTAAATCAGACTTATTTTCTGATAAAAGGCCTAATTAACTGGAAAATGTTTGCTCTTGTCTTATAGAACATGTAAGTACTTACACCGAAAATTATACTAATCATGCCAAAAATTAAGGAATGTGCAGGTGTAAACATGAGCAGAATTCAAGTAAGCAGTGAGGAAAAAAAGACTTATTTGAGAAAAGTAAGTCCTTTTGAATCATCAGGCCCAGAGAGACATCAAAATGGTTCAGCAGTGAGGTCCTACCCCCCATGTGGGGTTACACATTTGTCTCTCAGAACCGCTTGCTACTGCTACATGCAGCCATAAATTAACCTAATAATGCCACACCCACACCTCCAGCTTAAAAAAACAAATGTCCAAGCACTAAACAATGTCATTTCTGTACACCAATGAGAATTTCTGACAAACCACTTTGTACCAGCCCACTCCCTATTCCCCTTGTTTCCGTGTTAAAACTTGGGTATAACAAAGGCCTGATGAAGTCCATGTCCAAGGTTGCTTCAGTTTCAGTCTTTCGGGGCTGCCAGCCTCACTTTGTCTCAAGGAAACTCTTGAAATTATTTTGTGCCTCAGCCTCCTCCTTTTAGGTCAAAAGTGCTAGGTTTACTTTTAAAATGTTTGTTTGTTTTTTAAAACTTTAGACATTGCTGCCTGCTATTCCACTTCAGGGTTCTGCAGCTGTCCCATGGAGTCCCTGGGGGACTGGTACTAGGACCCCTCTTGGACACCAGAATATGAGGATGCTCAAGTCACTGGTATAAAATGGGAGAGTATTTGCACCTCCCATAACCTGTGCACATCCTCCGATACGTTTTAAATCATCTCTAGATCACTTATGATGCCTAATATAATTGCTATGTAAATAGTTATACTATATTGTTTAGGGCATAAGGGGCAAGAACATGTACAGAACAACCAACTTTTTTTTTTTAATTTCTGAATATCTCTGACCCATAGTTAGTTGAATCCATATTTGTGAAATCCATGGACACAGAGGACTGACTATACATTTCCCTTAGTTTTAAAATTAGCCATGGTTGTATTGCTTTGTAAGGTCAATGTAAATTGCAATTTCCATTAATTACCTTTAAGAGTTGAAGTAATTCATGTGTGATGTTTGTCTGAAACCGAAACTGAAGTGGCGATAAGCAAATGTATTTGGTCACCATAGTTTATTTTTTACAGCAGTTTTAGGTTTGCTGAGAAACCAAGCAGGAAACAGAGAGTTGCACGGACCTGCTGTCCCCACACATGCAGCCTCCCACCGCCGACACCCCAAAGATGGTGCTTTGACATGCTGAGGGCCTCAGAATGCTGAAACTGCCCCTAGAGACTGATGGGGGTGCAAGGTGGGAACTAGGGAAGGGCCCCAACCTCTGTGAAGGAGCAGTCTAGCTAGAACGACGACGATCAGCCCCTGTCCCCTCTCTGCTGCTTGTGATTGCTGCTCTAGAGGCCACAGCTGGTAGCTGTAGAGATCCTTAACTCTTCTCCACAATGACATCAGCTGTTCAGAACCTAAGGTTAGTTTCCGAGATGACTGCCAGGCCCTGCATTCCAGTGGATGGACTGACCCACCCAGGCCAAGCAACTGACTGACCTGGTCTTGGACCCCCTCCCGAGGTCCTGCATTCCAGTGCCTGACCCACCCAGGCAGCAGCCCCACACCAAAGGGCCGATGGCTCTGTCCTGAAGTCAGCCAATGAGCAGACCCTGGTTGCCTAACCCTCTGCCCAACAAACTGTCTTTAAAATCCCCATCTCCCCATTTCTCAGGGAGGAGGATTTCAGAAATCCCTCCTGCCTCCCCGCTTTGTGTTGTGTAATAAACTCTCTCTGCAAAGTCTGCTGTCTCTGGATATCGGCTTTCTATTAGGCCAGGCAGACCAAACTGCACCTCTAGCTTTGCCTTGTTCTCCCACCATCACCCCTGAATGTAGGAAGGGGCTTGCTCTACAATTGCTTTATCTGATGGGAGAAAACTTCTTCCAAAAGAAATCTGATTTTCTTAGACCCACTTCCTAGGACTCTCTTCAAATAACCAGGGAAGATTAACCAAGGACAATTTAGGAGACAGGGAATCATCACTACACCCAGACAGACTTCTGATCTGTTCGGCTGGGGGCAGCTCTGAGACTTTGTCCACACAGGACACCATTGTTCCTATGATCCTCGGGCAGCTTCCAAAGAGAATCATCGACCCATTTCTCTCTCCCATGGGAAGAGGGCATTTACGCCTGACTACCTGGCCCCTCTGTGAGTTCATGTTTTTGTATAACTGCTGTGCACGAGTCTGTGCACAGTGAATTTGTTACGCTTTTCCTTTGTTAACCTGTTTTTGTTTCGCGGGTGTTGGCTGTGACCCTTTATAATGGGAAGGGAAGGAATCACTTCCTTTTTGTCCCTATACCACCTACCAACATCCCTCACCAGAATGGTATGTTTGTCACCATCAGTGAACTAACTTTCACTGATACATCATTATCACCCCAAGTCCATCATTTACATAACAGTATTTTCATACATAATGTATTTTTTCAATATGTAAATGTGTTTATAGTATAAATGTCACTCAAATTACAAGACTAAAATCAGAGCAGTGTTTTTCTTCCTAAAATTACTTATATCTAATTTAAAATTTATCCTCTACAATTATTTTAAATACATGAATGTGAGTTTATAATATATACATATTGAGATAATTTAAAATTACTTTGAAAAAAGCTGACATGATAGAGGACTGACAGTTCATCAGAAAAAAAAGACGATCATTAAATATAGCGTGCTGTCCAAGTAGCAGGCAGGTGCCTTCTGCCTGGGAGAAAGATTTTACCTCACTTAAATAGACTCAAAAGGGCCTGCTTTTACCCTGATTTTGAGTATCTTGAGCTGATTTTTGGCATTTTATGATCACAGTTGCTCATTTAAAAAAAACAAGCAACAGAAAGAATAATCAGGGTTAGTCATGTCTAGACAACCTAAAATCACGGAACTCTTTGCTCCTGTACCGCTATTATGGCTGCTAAAAGTACTGTAACCCTGGTCAGTAACGCAGCCAAATTGGCAGCTCCTTCTTGTCCTGAACATTTGTGTACTTGTCCGAAAACTGTTTGATTTTGCTGTTATCCAAGGACAGGCTATAACGCTGGGCTAATGAAACCGACAGGGTGTTTTATGCCCAAACCAGTTTCGGTGCTTTCCGAGCAGCTGTCGGGTGGCGCGGCGGCCTTGCTCGCTGTCTGGAGAACACCCTTGTCCTGGGGCGCTGCGGGGGGGCGGACTAGACGCAGAGAGGCGCCTTTGGAGCTTTCTCACTCTTTTCAACACTTCCCCCAACATTTCCCTCTTCTTAAGGAAAATAGGACCTTTGCTTAAGTCTATTTCTGTGGTAACCTGACTGGACAGTGTATCAACTCTGTTGCTAAGCAACTGAAAGAAATTAGAAATATTTTACCCACCTATATTTCTTTGACATATTTTGATATGACTGCCTTGAGTCTCACAGATAGAAGTAACACTGCGACAGTCTCTGGGGGAGGGATTTACTTCTGCAGAGAATCTGCGTTAATACAGCCAGGCCTGTGCTTACCTGACTTAGGAAAGCCCCACGCCTTTAAAGATCTGAAAAAGTAATATATATTGGGCGGCGCCTGCGGCTCAGCGAGTAGGGCGTCGGCCCCATATACAGAGGGTGGCGGGTTCAAACCCAGCCCCAGCCAAACTGCAACAAAAATAATAGCCGGTTGTTGTGGCATGCGCCTGGAGTCCCAGCTACTCAGGAGGCTGAAGCAAAAGAATCACTGGAGGCTGAGGCAAGAGAATCACTTAAGCCCAGGAATTGGAGGTTGCTGTGAGCTGTGATGGCACAGCACTCTACCTAGGGCAACAGCTTGAGGCTCTGTCTCAAAACAAAAAGCAGGGAATTGCCTTGGCTCAGTGGGTAGGGCGCTGGCCCCATATACTGAGGGTGGCGGGTTCAAACCCAGCCCTGGCCAAACTGTAACAAAAAAAATAGCCAGATGGGGCAGCACCTGTTGTTCAAAGGAGTAAGGTGCCGGCCCACATACCAGAGGTGGTGGGTTCAAACCTGGCCCTGGCCAAAAACTGAAAAAAAAAAAAAAAATAGCCGGGCGTTGTGGCAGGCACCTGTAGCCCCAGCTACTCGGGAGCTGAGACAAGAGAATCACCTAAGCCCAGGAGTTGGAGGTTGCTGTGAGCTGTGTGACGCCACGGCACTCTACCAGGGGCGATAAAGTGAGACTCCGTCTCTACAAAAAAAAAAAAAAGAGAGAGAGAAAGAAAGAAACATTTGTCATCTATTCTCTTTGGGGGCTGCTATCTGTAAGGTTTTGTTTACATCACAAGACCATGTCAGCCTCTTTCTCCCTCCCTCCCCAAATCTCTTTTTCTGCTTTCAAGGTTCTATTTTTTAAAAGCCTCTGTACTTCATTGAAGAGTTGAATCTTCATTCTGAGGATTCCTGCGTATACGTGCTGAATAAATCTGTCTCCCTTTTCTCCTAGTGATCAGTCTGTATCATCTTAGTGATTTTTCACCAACCCTTTATGGGAATAGGGGCCTTTGCCTCCTACAGTTTGGTAAACTGCTGGGGGACCAGACCTCTTTGTTCCTTACATAATGTATGGCAAGAATGACTCCCTGGTTAGTAAATTTCTTCTGTGCTGGCAAGTAGGAACACCTGATAGGAAATCGAATCCCTGGGCTTCCCTGAGTGTAATGATTGTTTTAACTGGGCATGTGTCTGGAAACGGTACCTGTGATTGGTGACAAGGGCTGCTGGCTCTGGAGAGAAACAAGGCCTTTATACCTGAGGGTCTTCCACACAAGCTCAATGTGGATCTCATCTTTTCTATCGTCTCTGGAGCGCCAGGGAAATTAGTGCCCAGGTGGCCATGGGGGTCACTGCAGGGACTGCAGTGGGCATGTCTGATGCTGTCCTGCTGATGGGCCTGCCCTACATCCTCCAAACAGACTGGAGTCTAGTGAGACTTGTTAGTCTGATGTTAGTTGAACCCGAGAGCCGTAATGGGCATGGAATACTGCTTTGTGGATAGGGGGAAAGTTACAAAACTAAATGAAATGCTCCACTTGCCCAAGGTCAGTTTTTCTAGGTAAAGTGTGTGACCTTGATACATTGTCATGTGCTCCCTTAGAGTGAGGGCAAGTCTGCTCATACACACACAGGGGGATGATACACAATGGCATGAAATTACTTCTAGGAAGATTTTTAGTTCCAAACTCTTCTCTCAGATGGAGGTAATTTGGGGGCACCTGTGCAGTAATGTGAGGCTTTGGAGATTTGCCAGGGCCGTCCCTGTCCATGTCACCTTCATCCCCCCAGGATAGCCACCCCCTGATTCAGCATGTGCATTTGCTCACATTCTCCTCGCCTCTGATGTCATTGCTTTCTATAACAAATTAGCCAGAACAGTCTTTCATCAGTACGTGGCCTCTGTTCTCCCCTCCTGCTGGCCTAAAGCTTCCTATAATTAGCTGCCAGCTAGATTGTGTCCTCTGAAAAAATTACAAAGAAAGTCAGTCTTAGACCTTGGCAAAAAAGCTTAATGAGGTGACAAAGGATAAACTCATAGGTGCAAGTTTTGAGATGCAAGCTGAGATGTCTTCATGAGTGAGGTGAGCATCTGACTGTGCCAGGGATTTAAAAATCAGGTCTTCCAGGAAAATTTTAATCCAAAGTCCAATGACTTTGCCAAAGTAGATTGCTAACCTAAGTTGAGCAGAAAAATAAATAGGACCTCATGAAAGTGAAGAGACATATTTAATTATAGTCATTTGTTTCAGAATATTGTTGGTATTATTATAATAGTTTTTTAATGATAATCGCATGATAAAGCTCCTTTATTTCATTTTGCTTTTTCTAACCCCATATTTAGAAGATTAAAGCAGTACCAATTAGAATTAATACCCTCTCTTAAAGTAATCTTCATCTGTGGGACTATACTCTTACATAGGTTTGGCAATATCAAATAGTTATACCAAAATGCGCGCCTTATCTTAATTGATGCACTGTGCCAATTGACCTTGCAAAATTTATGGAAAGAATAATTTTGTATACTTTATATCATCCAAGTTCAGGCAACAGGAAACTAAATTCCTGAGAATATTTCTCTATAGAGGTAATATTTATCAAAATCCAGGCACATATAAAATGCCTCTTATGCTTACTTCCTGACAAAACATGTCCTTGAACAAGTCTTAATAAGAAAATCACAAACACAAAGTAATTAACCTCAGGTGAATTTAAGGACAGTGTCTCTAATAAACAGAAATCAGAGATGCACTGTTAAAATGAGTTAAGCATAAAATCATCCTTTGTTTACAGATGCTAAATTAAATTATATTTATTCTAAATCAAATTCATCTGTAGGTAATCAAATATTACTAAAAAAAATAAAGTGCCATGGCAAAGCCTATGCCCACATTGAAGAAGGCCTGATGTACACTGAGCAGCCTAAGTCTCGGCTCAGGACTTTTCTTGGGTCCTTTTGTTTTTCATGGCAATGCACTTATTTGTATAAATTCAATAAAAATTGATCCTCCCTTCTACCTCAATATAATTAAATAAAGCAATTTTTAAATCATAATAATGAAAGACATAACATATAAAAGTAATATTACTTAGGTACGAAATAACTACATGTCATATGTGGAAACCCTGTTCTCAGTCTCTTTAGGAAATTTGTGCGGTAGCTGCACTGTGGCTTAACCAGGTCTGCATGTGGCTAAGGCTATCACCTGTGGGTAACCTTCATAATCCTGAAGAAAGGAAACCCCTCACATACACAGCGCAGCACATGAAGCCTGGGGAGGGGCCACTGGACCCTTTGCTCTGGTTCAGAGTTAGTGAAACGTTAAGAACAGTGTAAATGCTCTCTGGGACAGTGGCACAATGTTGGGGTCCCTCACCACATGTACAGCAGAAGTTCATTCTCGGGGTTTTGTACAGTTAGGTGCCACACAGCACATTTTGGTTAGCAGCAGCCTGCATGTAAGACGGTGTTCCTATGAGGTCACAACGGAGCTGAAGAATCCTGTTGCCTGGTGATATTAGAGCCATCTCACGTCACAGCACAAGGCATTACTTGTGTGTTTGTGTAAACCAGCCTACTGTGCGCCAGTCGTATAAAAGCATAGCACAGGCAGTTATGTATGCAAATAGGACATGATACTTGGTAATGATGATAAGCAACTGTTACTGACAAATGTATTTACCATACTATACTTTCTACCATTATTTTAGAGTGTACTCCTTTTATATATAAAACAAAACGTGCACAACGAAACAGCCTCAGGCAGGTCTTTCTGCAAATATTCCAGAAGAAGGCACTGTCATCACAGGAGGTGAGAGCTCCCTGTGTGTCATGCCCCTGAGAACCTTAGTGGGACAAGATGCGGAGGTGGTAGACAGTGGACCCTGTTTGTATGTGGTGATGCCAGGCTCATGTGTGTGAATGTCTTTGCCTACTTTATAACAACAATAAAAAGGTTAAAAAGCTAAAAAAAGGAAAAAGGTTATAAAATCAGGAAATAAAGAAAACATTTTTATACAGCTGTACTGTGTGTTTTAAGCATTATTACAAAACAGTCAAAAGTTTAAAAAATGTAAAAGTTTATAAAGTAAACAAATCATAGAAATTTTTCTCATGAATGTAGAATAGCCTAAGTGTCCAGTGTTTATGATGTCTATGGTAGTGGGCAGTAATGTCCTAGGCCTTAACTTCACTCACCAGTGATTAACCCGGAGCAAAACTTGCAGGCCCACAATCTCCATTCAGGTAAGTACCCCAGGTAAGGGTACCATTCTTAATTATACTGCATTTTAACTGTACATTTAGATATGTTTTTTCTATGTTTAGACATCTTTAAATGTACAGATCATTTACCACTGTGTTACAACTGCCTATAGTATTCAGCACAGTGGTGCCCTGTACAGGTGTGTAGTCCCAGAAAAACAGGCCATATCACCAGTAGGGTACAACATCTAGGTTTGTCAGAAAGAAGCCCTGTCATTAAGCTGCAATAGTACAGTTCTAGTTTTACTAAAATGCAGCAAGGGAGTCTGTATGTGTCAAGGAGTGATAGCTTTTTGCATCTGTGAAAATAAAACAGTCAAAAAAAGAATAGAATACAGTGAGTCCTCACTTAAATTTGTTGATAGGCTCTGGGAAACTGTGACTTTAAGTAAAATGACATATAATGAAACCAATTTTACCATAAGCTAATCAATACAAATAAAAATTACGTTCCTGCCAGACATGGTGGCTCACGCCTGTAATCCTAGCACTCTGGGAGGCTGAGGCAGGTAGATTGCCTGAGCTCATGAGTTTCAGACCAGCATGAGCCAGAGTGAGACCTTGTCCCTAAAAATAGCTGGGTGTTGTGGCAGCGCCTTTAGTCTAAGCTACTGGGGAGGCTGAGGCAAGAGAATCCCTTAAGCCCAAGAGTTGGAGGTTGCTGTGAGCTGTGATGCCACAGCTCTCTACCAAGAGTGACAAAGGGAGACTCTGTCCCCCTCCCCCCTACTGAAGAAAAAAAGAAAAAAAAAGAATTAAGTTCCTGTGACATGTTTCTGGTCACAAAAACACACCAAACTTCTAAACAAAGACCCCAATGAATCTAATATTAAGCACTGAAATATATCCTTGGCCAGATTAACTGAAAACAGAAAAGTAAGATCGCTAAAAACTTCAATCATAAATGAAAAGGGAGAAATAACAACAGATACTACATAGATACAAAAGATCATCAGTGGTTATACAAAAACCTCTATACCCAGAAATTTGAAAATGTAGAGAAAATGGACCAAAACCTGGAAACAAACCACCTCCTTAAACTCAACCAGAAAGAACTAGAAATTTTGAACAGACCAATATCACATACTGAAATTGTAACAACAGTTGCAATAAATCTCCCCCCAAAAGAAAAGTCCTGGACTAGTTTTAAAACTGAATTCTACCAAACCTTCAAAGAAGGCCTTATACCTGTATTGCAGAAACTATTCCAAAATATAAGGAAGGAAGTAATCCTCCCCAGACTTTTCTACAAAGCAAACATCACCCTGATACCAAAACTAGGAAAGGACTTAGCAGAAATAGAAAACTACAGATCAATATCATTAATGAATATTGACACAAAAATATTCCATAAAATCCTAGCAAACAGAATATAGTTACACGCTAAAAAAATTATACATCATGATCAGATGAGCTTTATCCCAGGGATATAAGGTTGGTTCAACATGTGTAGATCCATAAATGTAATAAATAGAAGCAAAAACAAAGACCATATGATCCTCTCAATAGATGCAGAGAAAGGAATGGACAAAATTCAGCATCACTTCCTGACAAGGACACTTAAGAAATAGGAATAGATGGAATGTTTCTTAAACTGATTAAAGCCATCTACAACAAACAGTCAATATCATACTGAAAGGAATAAAACTGAAAGCATTTCCACTTAGAACTGAAACCAGACATGGTCGTCCTCTATTGCCACTGCTATTCAACATAGTGCTGGAAGTTCTAGCCAATGCAATCAGCCAAGAGAAGGCAATCAAGGGCATTCAAATGGGGGCAGAGGAGGTCAAACTCTCACTCTTTGTTGAAGATATGATCTTATACCTAAAAAACTCCAGGAATTCAACCACAAGGCTCCTGGAATGATAGAGGAATATAGTAAAGTCTCAGGAAATAAAATCAATGTCCACAAATCAGTAGTCTCCTCAATCAAGCTGAAAATAAAATCAATGACCCAGTACCCTCCACAACAGCTTCAAAGAAAATGAAATACCTGGGAATATATCCAAAAAAGCACATGAAGGATCTCTACGGAGAGAACTATGCAACCCAGAGAAAAGAAATAGCAGAAGGCATTAACAAATGGAAGAACATACCATAATCATGGCTAGGAAGAATCTACATTATTAAAATGTCCATACTACCCAAAGTGATCTATAGACTTAATGTAATCCCCATCAAAATACCAAAGTCATACTTTAAGGAACTTGAAAAAATAATACTACACTCTTGACAAAATTGTCCTGAGAAAATACTTTATGAAGAAGACCCCGTTGGCAACTGCAGAACCACCAAAAAACAAATAAAGGGGATATAATCTAGCTAAAACGCTTCTGCACAGCTAAGGGTACAACAACTAAAGCAAACAGGAGAAGATTTTTGCTTGCTAAGAATCTGACAAAGGACTGATAACTAGAATCTACAGAGAACTCAAATTAATCAACAAGAACAAACAATCCCATTGGTAAGTGGCCAAGAGACTTGAACAGAACCTTCTCCCAAAAAGACAGACAAACGGTCAATAAATATTTGAAAAAATTCTCATCGTCCCTAATTATCAGAGATATGCAAATCAAAACCACCCTGCAATATCACCTACCCCCAGTGAGAATGGCTTACAACACAAAGTCCCAAAGCTGCAGATGCTGGTGTAGATCTGGAGAGAAGAGAATACTTTTACACTGCTGGTGGTACTGCAAACTAATACAGCCTCTGTGGAAAAAAATATGGAGAATCCTCAAAGAGCCAAAAGTAGATTTTCCATTTGATTATACAATCCCATTTTAGGTATCTATCTAGAAGAAAAAAAAAATCATTTTAATATATGGACATTTACACTAGAATGTTTATCATAGCTCAATTCACAATTGCCAAGATGTGGAATCAATCCAAGTGCCCATGAACCAATGAATGGATTAATAAAGTTACATATATGTATACCATGAAATACTACTCAGTCATAAAAAGATGGAGACTTTACATTTTTTGTATATACCTTGATGGAGTTGAAGTACATTCTTCTTAGTAAAGTATTACAAGAATGGAAAAGCAAATATCCAATGTACTTAATATTCATATAAAACCAATAAACAAGTACACACCCACATGAAAGGAAAACACAATTATCTTCAATTGGGGGGAAGGCAAAAGGGAGATGAGATGAGGGAGGGTGACTGGCAAGTTCTCACCAAAGGTGCACAATGTGAGGGTATACAGCGCACCCCTGGGGTGAAGGGCTCAACTACAACTTGAACTTTATCTTAGAAATGCAAACAATGTAAGCTATTCCTTTGTACCCTCATATCAATCTGAAATTTAAAAAAAGGAAAAAAACTGGAAGAAATGTGAGATATACATACCTTTGAGAAAGATTAATAAAAACAAATAAGAAAATTAATTACCCAATTATTCTGGTTCAGTGTGCAGGGCAGGAATCAGCCCTGGAGAGGACGCCACTCATCACAGGGCTCACTCACACACACCCGCTCTCATACTTGGACCAGATGGTCACACCAATTCACCCAACGGGCATAGCTTTGAGACGTGGGAGGAAATTGGAGCAACTGAGGAAAACCCATGCAGACAGGTGGGGAACACTCAAACTCCACACAAACAGTGGCTCTCAAAGAGTGAGGCTTCACCACACTGGGAGAAAGGTGAAGCTTACCTGGGGGCAATGTTCAACCTTTTGGCTTCTCTGCCCTAGATTGGAAGAAGAAGAGTTGCCTGGGGCCACACATTAAATACACAAAAACTAATGAAAATTGATGGGGGGGACAATGATCTGTGCATGATTTTCATGATATCAGACACCACAGATATGTAAAAATGTCCTCACATAATCTACATGTGGTCCTAAATTTTTTCTCATTTTCCAGGCTTTAATAATTCTTATTCAACCCCCAAAACATCTTTCTCAGAAGACTTGGAAACTTTCCTTCAGCATTGACACACGAGCCACAGAATAGACACAAAGAGTTTCAAAGTGGACCGATTGAGATTCTCTTACTCTACACATGCAGGGATTTCCAACACTGCTATAAATAGAATCACAATAAACACACTCATACAGAGCAGTTTTTCCCAGTACATGATGAGAAGGAATTGTCCTCTGTAGTGGGTGAACTTGGGTTCCCTCAGAAGATACGTCCAAGTCTAATCCCCTGATTCCTGTGAATGTGACCTTATTTGGAAATAGAGTCTTTGTAGATGTAAACAAGTTAAGGATCTTGAGATGAAATCACCCCGGATCCAGAGCTTGTTGCCCTTAGAGGGGAAAGGAATGGGAAATAGAAGGTAAAGAGACACCACGAGGAAGGACACGTGTAGATGGAGACAGAGATTAGAGCAATGCATCTGAAGGCCAAGGAATGCTCGGAGCTACCAGAGCTCACAGTGGCAAGAAGAACTCCTCCCAAGAACAACTGGAGAGAGTGTTGCCCAGTCACGCCTTGATTCTTGGACTCCTGGCTCCCAGAACCTCGAGAGAATAAATTTTTGTTGTTTTAAGCTTCTCTTTGGCAATTTGTTAAGGCAGTGTAGGAAACTATCAAATCTCTCATGATCCAAATGTCAAGAAATCAAATTGTAGGGAATTGCTATTATCAGATGTAAGTACACAAGTTGCTTTTCTTTAACTGCACAAAAAATCATGGCAAAACTTTATATTCAAAATATAATAGATGATAATGGAGAAGTTCTCTGCCAAAAGATGTAGCTCCTGAAAAGCACAACCTAATTAACACACAAATGGCATTTTTGTAATAACTGTGCATCATAATTGCATAGGGCTGTAAGATAAAATGATACCAAGTTAAATTTTAAATAAACAAAAAATTCTAGCGTACTGGCTTGGCACCTGTAGCTCAGTGGCTAAGGTGCCAGCCATATACACTGGAGATGGCGAGTTCAAATCCAGCCCAGGCCTGCCAAACAGCAATGAAAACTACAACCAAAAATAGCCGGGTGTTGCAGTGGGTGCCTGTAGTCCCAGCTACTTGGGAGGCTGAGGCAAGAGAATCACTTAAGCCCAAGAGTTCAAGGTTGCTGTGAGCTGTGGTGTCACCACACTCTACTTAGGGCAACAAAGTGAGACTCTGTCTCAAAAAAAACAAAAAATTCTAGTATAAATATGCTCCAAATACGTGAGACATATTCATACATATATATATAAGATAATGCATTTTTTTTTTACCTGAAATTCAAATTGAACTAGACACCATGAACTTTTATTTGCTAGATCTGGAACCCTATAACTGCAGCAGAGAAAACAGTATGTCATTTAAACTCACACAGCTAAAAATGTATGAAACTTGTCTTATGTGTGTCGGACTCCCCAGTACCATGTGCTACATTCCAGTTCATCAGGGTGCCTACAACTCAGTCAATATGGTAGCATTTCAAGAAGCATCTGGGGGTTGTTTTGAAAGGCGGGTAGAAAAATAGAAGAGTGATGGCCAGCTGACTACCAAGCCCACTTAGTGCCTGTTATGCACCAAGGAGGACTCGGAGGAGCAAAGTCCCAAGACATTTTAGGGATGGGGCTGGTGCTCTAATGAGTTTTTCCTCCCATTGCTCTGTGCAAGGGTGATAGGAGACACAGGGGCTTAGACATTTCGCTTTGCTGGGCAGGAAATAAAGACATCAATGTAATACATGATAAGATTGCAACAAATTCTAACAGTTATACAAGTGTGTTTTGTATATTTATCTTTTTCCAACCTCCCTCCAGATGGTTCCCAGGCAGCACCAGCCTTAAAACCTCAATGGTTTTCTTTTTCAGCTCCCTTATCTAATTAATCCCCACTCCTGCTGGACATTTCCCTAAACCATCCCTCACACGCTCCTGTCCTTCTCCACTTCCACACCCATCATCCACCCACGCCCAAGCCCTCCACACTCTATTCCCACACAACTGCGGTACTCCTGGCTCGCCTTCTCACTTCACACCACCCCTCTCCATCTTTCTCCTACCATTATGTGTATGTGCGTAAATTCACAAATCTAGAGTGGCCCAGTACTTTATCCAATCAAGGGTTTAACACATCTGTTATTCATAGAGGAGTCAAAGGTAAGTAGGTAATCAAGCCAAACTTAACTCTGGTTGTTTCTTCCATTTAAATATTTCTTATTATCTGGTAAAGCTGGACTGGAGTTGGCAATGCAAACACTTGGGAATATTCTTCAGTCCTAGGAAGTCCAGATTTTCTCTCTTATTTTTCATAGTGCATGCCCCTGTCAGTCTACTGAATATTGCTTTCGTATTTCTGCCAGAGATGTCTCTAAAGAATAATTTGGTACTAAGAGAAAGACAGTGGCACACACACTGTGAGACCCGGACTCACAATTAACGAGGCACAGGGAATGCTGGAACAAGACTGTGCAACACCCCAACCAAAAGGTAGGAGGCACTCAGCCAAGTGGTGTCATAGGTGGCCAGAGTTTGCCTGATGTTTTCTTAGGATCACACCAGGGCTCTGCAGAAATGGTGCAGGTGTCCTTGGTGCAACTGGCAGGAGGAACAGTGTCTTCCTATCTTATTACTTCTAATCTTTGATAATTTGTTCAAGGTGGAGTTCTCGAGGTCTCCTCTGTGAAGTTACTATCTTCCCCTTTGTAATTCATACATATCTTGTGGAAAAATACATTGAAATATGGAGTAATTCACCACATAAAATTTTAGCATTCATGGATAATTTTTGCCTAAAACAATTGTTACTGAAGTGTTTGTTAAAAGGTGATTTTCTATTTTGATCTTCCCTTCTCCATATGTTCATTGGAATTCTACTAGAAGGAAAAAGATCTCCTTCCCCAGTTATTTATTTATTAGCATTAACTCATACTTTATTCTATGGGTCATAATCGATTATCACCAGCATTTGTTTTGTTGCTGAGATTGGCCAGCCTTGGTTATTAGATGTTCCTTTAAGTTGGCTCCTATGCCATTTTCACATTCTGTCATCGATTTTTGACTACTTTTGTACTTATCAGTACTACAAATGTTCTGGGTTATCTTATACTTTCTCTGCCTCAGGTTTTAAATAAACTATTTCTCCAGGAGCCCTCATTACTTGCTCTGGGGATATTGTGTTTAGAGACTACTATCCCGGTTCTAGGTGTCTACATTGCTACTCTGTCTTTATACCTTTGTCATTGCTTCTGGGCCCTTGTAGCAGGTAGATCTAGGAAATATACACACATTCTCTCTCCATTTTATTTCTATCTGTATATATAGTATAAACTATTAACTCACGTTGACATCTGTCTAATACCACATAGTCTAAGGCTATTCTCTCTGGCCTTATCCCTTCCTGTATTTGTAACTTCCTTCTCCAACATGACTCACTAATTATCAATTATATTTTTACTTTTCTCCTAGCTGAGCTGTGCTCAGCTCTTTTTGTCTTCAGTTCTAGCACAGGTATACCTTGTTTTACTGCATCCTGCCTTAATGCACTTCTTGGATATTTCATTTCTTACATATTGAAGATTTCTGGCAACCTTGTCTCAAGCAAGTGTATCAGCACCGTTTTCTCCAGAATGTACTCACTTCATGTCTCTGCGTTACCTTTTGGAAATTCTCACTATGTTTTAAACTTTTAAATTATTATTATTTCTATATAATAATCTGTGATCAGTGATCTTTGATGTTTTATTGTAATTGTTTTGGGGTGCTATAGACTGCCATCTGACAAACTTAATAAGTGCTGTATATTTGATCTGCTCTCCTGACAGGCCCTTGCCCTGTCTCTCTTCCTCTCCTGGGCTTCCCTATTATCTGAGATATAACAATATTGAAATTAGGCCAATTACCAAGAAACACATGAAAAAACACTCAACATCTCTAATCATCAGGGAAATGCAAATCAAAGCACAATGAGGTATCACCTAAGTCGAATGAGAACGGCTCATATCAAACTGTCCCAAGGCAATAGATGCTGGTGTGGATGTGGAGAGAAAGGAACACACTCTCTCTGTTGGTGGGAATGAGTACAACCTCCCTGGAAAATAGTATGGAGACATCTCAAAGAACTAAAAGTAGACCTACTTTCTGATCCAGAAATCCCACTACTGGGTATTTACCCAAAGGAAAAGAAGACATTTTATCAAAAAGGCACTTGCAGTAGAATATTTATAGCAGTACATTCCACAATTGCAAAGATGTGGAAACAACCCAAATGCCCATCGATACACGAGTGGATTAATAAAATGTGGTGTATGCAGACCACAGAGTACTACTCAGTCATAAAAGACTTGGTGATTTAGTATCTTTTTTCCGCCAATTCTTGAGATACTTTACTAAAAAGAATGTGTTTCAACTCCATCCAGGTAAACATAAAAGATGTAAAGTCTCCATCTTTTCTTATGGCTGAATAGTACTCCATGGCAAACACATATCTAAGTTTGCTAATCCATTCATAAACATTCTGGTGTAAACGTCCTTGTGGTAAAATGATTTTTGTTCCTCTGGGTAGATACCTAGTTATGGGATTGCAGGATCAAGTGGAAAGTTGACTTTTTCTTCTTTAAGAATTCTCAATACTTCCATACTAATACCTAAACTTTACATCAGTTTGTAATCCCACCAGCAGTGTAGAAGTGTTCACTCCTCTCCACAACCACACCAACACCTACAGCTTTGAGACTTTGTGACTGGAGTTAAATGATATCTCAGAGTGGTTTTGATTTGCATTTCTCTGAGAATTAAAGATGCTGAGAATTTTTTCATGTGTTTGTTGGCCATTCATCTATCATCTTCAAGGAAGTTCTGGTCAAATCTCTTGCCCACTTATAGAGGGGGATGTTCTCTCTTCTCTTGTTGATTAATTTGAGTTCTCTGCAGATTCTGGTTATCAGATCTTTATTAGATTCCTAACATGCAAAAATTTTCTGCCATTCTGAAGCCCGTCTGTTTGCTTTGTTTGTGGTACCCTTAGCTGTGCAGAAGGTTTTAATTTATTTTTGGTGTTGCTGCCATTTCCAGAGGGGTCTTCTTCATAAAATCTTTCCCCAAGCCAATATTGTCAAGAATTTTCTCACACTCTCTTCCAGAATTTTTATTGTTTTGTGTCTTAAATTTAAACCTTTTATCCAATGAGAATCAATTTTTGTCAATGGTGAGATGTATGGGTCCAATTTCAGTCTTCTACATGTGGCTAGCCAGTTCTCCCAGAACCATTTATTAATGCAAGCTTTTGTTTGGTGTATCAAAGACCAAATGGTGATATGTGGATGGGCTCATCTCTACATTCTCTATTCTATTCCATATGTCTATGTCTCTACTTTTGTACCAGTACCATGCTGTTTGATCACTATAGACTTGTGGCATAGCCTGAAGTCTGATAATGTGGTGCCTCCTGATTTATGTATTTTTTAACAACCTGGATGGAGCTGGAGACCATTCTCTAAGTGAAGTACTGCCAAGAATGAAAAAGCAAATACCACATGTACTCAATACTAAATTGGAACTAGTTGATTAGTGCTTATGTGAACATATGGAAGACTCAGTGGAAATTTAGTAGGGGGCAGGAGAAGAGGCAGGGTAAACTCATATCTACCAAGTGCAAGCACATATTCTAGATGAAGGACACACTTGTAACATAGACTTCAAATGTACAAACACAAGTTATATAACCAAAAAGTAACTCAAGAATGGAAGAAAATGTACCCAATGTACTTAACCCTACTATGAAGCTAATTTATAGCTTTCATATGAAGGCTATAACCCAATTATAGCACAAGAATATGTATGTGGAGAGGGGCAAGGGAGGGGTGGAGAGGGGTGAGGTTGGGATGGAGGGAGGGTAATTGGTGGGGCCACACCTATGGTGCATCTTAGAAGGGTACAGGCAAACCTTACTAAATGCAGAATACAAATGTCTTCATACAATAACAAAGAAAATGCCCTGAAGGCTATGTTAAACAGTTCGATGAAAATATTTCAGATTGTATATGAAATCAGCACATTGTACCCCTTGATTGCACTAATGTACACTGCTATGATTTAATAATAAAAAAATAATTAATTAATTAATTAATTAAAGAATGAATAAGCTCCAACTCAGAGGAAGAAATTTATGCTTATTTCCTTTTACATCTTCATACTTTTCTTTTAAATGTTCATGCATTTCCCTGAGATACTGAGAGGAGGTAATGTGAGTAAGCTTTCTACAAACCAGAGTTAAGAAGCCATAGATCCACATGGGGTAGGTGATTAGTCCACAGAGGAAAATAAGACCATCTTCAACCTCAGAGAAAGTTCCATTACTCTCTGGAGGACTTGTGTATGCCGTGTCTGGGTCCTCCCAGTAGAAATAATTGCCCTGGGTAGGATGACAACCATTCTAGTTTTCCCAGGACTGTTCTGGGTTTAGCACTGCAAGTCCTGTGTTTCAAGCAACTTATCACTCCCAGGCACACCATTAATAGGACAGTTGGTCATCCTAGAGTCAGCACTCATTTTGCATCACTCCACTGACTTGCTTCCTTTGATTCACCCAATAAGTTTGAGAGATGAGAAAAAAATTATCTGTATTCCTAGAGAATCTCATGATTAGAGAAAATTGAAAAGACATCAAAACACACATGCACTCCCCTGAAGTTTTTTCCCCTCTGGTCTGCATATGCCATCAGATGAACATAGCAAGTTAAAACTTAGAAGAGGTGAGTGGAAAGATGTGAAATGGGATGGATAACAAAATCAATTGTGTAAGAACAGAATCGTATCTGTGATTCAAGATACTCATATCCCCATATTTTACATGGCAAAGTTGAGGCACCAAGAGAACCAAGGTTTACTAGAAGTCACATACCCCACCCCCAAAGAAGGCAGCAGAGCCAGACCTCAGTTCCAACTCTGTCTGCTTTTCTCCAGAGCATCTCCAAAAACATCTACATTGGGCATTCAAGAGCCATAGAACTACTTGCAGTTTCTGATGAAATGCCATTTAATTGGGCAGCTCCTCAATAACATTTCTCTAAATTGACATAATCAACGTGGTTCATTATTTTCTACAGTATACATAGACATCATTCCTGTATAGCAATAACAGCAAGAATAATATTAGTGCACCACTTTAGTCACTGTATGGAATTTTTTAACAAAAGCTTTGCAATACTTCATCAAAGATATGAAAGATTATTTATATATCTAGTCCAGACAGGGAATTTCTAAGACCCCTTCTAACCCTGAAAGATGACAATTCTCAGAATCAAAAGAAATGGACCCATATTTCAGGAAAAAAAATTTTCTTTGGGTATGTGTACCCAACTAGAGATTTTTTTTAAGTGTAGATTCTCAAAAGAGAGAAAAGAGATCTGGGAGAAAATGAGATAAGAGCAAAAGAGGGAGAGTGACAGAAATAATAAAAGAGATAGACAAAGGAAGGAACCAAAATGGGAAGGTAAGAAAGAAAAAGAAGAGGTAGACCTGCGTGATGAGAAACTAGAACAGATAAATGAAAAACGACAGCACAGAATGTCATGGAGAGCTCGATTAATTAGTTATTGTCCATTTCCTTGAGAGACCTCTAACGAATCTGTCCTTGTCAGTGACAGGAAATCTTTCTGAATTCTTTGTAAAAGGATATTAATGGTATCCCTCCATTGATGCTGTGAAGCAGGGAGGTGGAAGGGGTTCCCCGGTCACAAGGAGGAGATGGCAGATGCAGATGGCAGGAGCCAGCCTGGTGCAGGAGGACCCCTCTCATGTGCACACTCAGAGTACGTCTCCAGCCCACAGACTGTCAATCCTCCATCCTTGACTGGTACATCGGGTGGCTGACATTTAATACCCTGAAGATATAGATGTTTGAAAGCTGGTTATTGTAACAAAGGAAGCCATCCAAACTCTGCAAGACCAAATGGATCAGATAAAGCTGACACAGAGATAAATCTGTTTTACATCCATTCTTGCACAAGTTTTGCTAATCTATGTAGCTATAGCTTTCCCACTGAAAGAAGAAAAAAAAAATAGCCCACCACATGTCAGCAAGTCCACATCATGTTCCTATTTTTAATCTCCGAGGTATAACATTCCAGGCGAAGACCAGTTTTCTGCTGACTTTCGCATGAACTCCATTCACATAGAACAACACAGGAAGAGAATGAGAAAGGAGGATGAGAGAGAGGAAGGAGGGGGGAGAAAAAAGGAAAAAGGGAGAGGATTTCTTCTTGAATGGCTGTGTAAATGCAGATTTTGTTTTAAATGAATGAATTCTGCTCCATCATTGACACAGGATCCCTTCTCTCCCAGGCAGTCAGACATCTACTCTTCATTAGCCAGTATTTATGCTGCCAGATTGGACTTTCATATGGGAGCCTGAAGCAGGAACGGTGCAGATGGCAGGAAAGCTCTCATGAGATTGATAACGATGAAGAAAGATGCCACATTAAGTCAGAAGGTGCCACTGTTAACATCTCAGCTCCGAGGGGAATATTTCTAGCTAGCACTCCCCTCCAAGGGCTGCTTCTCTTCCGCCTTCAACTAAAATTCATCCTCTTCCCCAAAATCTCTCTGCCCCAACCCCTTGCGGACAAGTGAGGGATACCTTGGCTTTCCTCTCTTTTCTGTGTCAACTCTTTTTGCCTCAGGTACTTAACCTTTGCTTTCCAAAGGTGGTTGAGATCCTGGCTGTGGGGAGGAACTGCAGCAGGCGGGGGAGAGGGACAAGGCAATTTAGTCCACAGTTCCTTTAACAAAGGCACCACTATAAGAAGTTCGGTGCAAGAAACCTGAATGGTATTTATTGTTTCAATTCAGGCCCTCTCATTGCATCTGCTGCCTTTCAGTCTTTCAAAGACAGACGCTGTGTTCATAAAACTAGAGCCCTGCCTCAAAAGCCTTGGAGAAGGGGCCATCTCCAGGGTATAGGGCCGAGGCTTTGGGAAAGTCAACACCACCGGAGATGCTGCAGTGGGAGGCGTTTGCTGATGCGATGGAGGAGCAGAGCCTCCCTACTTCCCACGAGTCGCCGTTGACTCATTTGTACCTTCGCTGCTGGCTAAACTAATTGGTACCTCATTCAAGGAAAACACAAGTCCTTATCTGTGAAGTTCGAGCTTTTCCACTGCAGAAGGATGAAAGATTCCACAGCCTCTCAGCAAAAAGGAGGCAATTTTCTCAATCGTTTTTTTTTTTTTTTTATTGAATCATAGCTGTGTACAATAGTTCAATCATGGGATGTTTGGAGAACACTAAGAGATCTAAAAATAGACTTGCCATTTGACCCTATAATTCCTTTACTTGGTATATACCCAGAAGACCAAAAATCACATGACAACAAAGTTATCTGTACCAGATTGTTTATTGCAGCCCAATTCATAATTGCTAAGTCATGGAAGAAGCCCAAGTGCCCATTGATACACTAATGGATTAATTTTCTCAATCTTTAATTTCCATGGTACTGGTCACTGATTTGATCTGACCAGTGACAAAGGCTCTCTCCTTTGACCGAACTTGAGTCAAGCTCCTCTAAGTCTTTTCTGATATACCCAGCCTTAGCCTTCCTTCTCTGTTCTCTAGAACCCAGTTTGAGAAAGAATCCTGCTTATGTCAGTTTAGTGAAAATCCCACCCTTTGTACCTGACTGCCCTCTCCTCTCTACCTTATCACCCTGGCCTGCCTTCAGCAATAATCCTATCAAGTCCATTTAGCCAGAAACCCCTTCTCCTTGATGTTTAGTAATTTTCCACCCTATTACCCCCATCCTACTCCTTGGTTATAAGTCCTCCTTTGTCCTTGTTGGAGTCAAAGGTGAACCCCATTCCCGTTACTTTCCCCACTGCAAAGCCCAGTGGTCCCTATCTGTACCTATCCCCATGGTCACCCTTGAATAAAGTCTGCCTTATCATCTTTAACAGGCAGTATGAATAATTCTTTTTCTTTCACTCCACAAATGCGTCTTTGGCATTAAAGCAGGGAATGAGTTTCTCTGGTTCCTCCTGACATCCTAGCTCCCTGGACGGCAACCTGACACCAGGCCAGGAAATGAGGGTAGGGGAAAATTTCTGTAGCCCTCACTGCAATCAGATGGGAAAAGCACTTCCCTTGTCCAGAAAGAGTCACCCAGAAACCAAACCAACAGACAAAACATGACATTACGAGACTTGCCAACATAGCAAGTTTGGAAAATCTGGCTGCTCTCACCTAACCTGAGTGATATATTATCAGAGGCCATCCTAAAAACTGCAGGCTGGAAAACAAAGGGAGGCCACACCAAGGCCCCAGTACAGCGATCACAAATGCATGTCAGTGTGTAAGCATTTAATTAGCTTCCCAGGTTTACGGGAGCTCCAGTCAATTTAAGACACTCTAGGTGGCTCCTCCTGGACCACACCAACCCTCTTAGAAGCCTGGACATAGAATGCCTACCACCAGGGAAGGGTATTCAGAGAGTCTTAATTGAAGGAAATTCCTATTTTTATGTCTATATGATGTACCATCAGCATTTCCTCCCCCACAAAAATACACAGAGGGGCAACTAGCCCAAATATCAGGTTTAAATCAGTAAATTACAGCACTGCTTCAAGGAATTTTTAAGGTCGTTTTGTGTCTACGGAAAAGTTAGATGGCATCATAAAATTTTTAGAGCTAATGTAATCTTTATACAGTGGATTCATCTCAACTGATGAGATGTGTTTGGGGCCCTGCCCTTCCCTCCCTTCCTTCTGACTGTGTCCTTAAGTCCTGAGACCGAGTTACTGCCTTAACTCTACAAAACGCTTCCTCCCTTTGGGAATGCAAGGCCCCTGAACCTACGTGTTCATTTTTACTTTCCCCTTGGAGAGAAGGGGCAGTTAAACATGGTTAATTTTCCGAGTTGGTTGCATTTCTTTCTGTGGAGCCTAATCCTCTCTTCCATCTCCTGTATGTATTTCTTCTCCTGCAGTGACCTTCTCATACCATTTCATTAAATGCCCTCAGCCTCGGTAAATTACAGTACTTTGAAGCCTTGGAGTTTAGCATATAAAAAAGCAAGTGCCTCTATATACTGCCCTGGGATAAGGTGTGATGAAAATCCCATACAAGCTGAACTGTACTTCCTAATCAAATGGGTGTAACAGATGGCTGTTGGAGCGAACCATCACAATGGAAATATCTGCAGTTCTCATGGTAACGGAATCTGCCAGGTCTGAGGGATTTGCTGTTTTTCAGGACATCTGAGCTGCAATCTCTTTCGAGCTGTCTAGCAGTCTCAGTCTCGCTCTCTCTCACTCTCTCAGCATGATGGAGATAGAGTCGAAAGGTGGAGCTCGATTTTGCATTCCAGCTGTGATTAAAGACACAGGCACACATCCTGGGAGATAATACACTGCATATTCATTATGCTATCTAGAACCTCTTTAGCTACTGGGACACAACTGTCATACAATTACAATACGCCTTCTTCAGGAGGAAAGGGGGGTTGGGATGGAGAAGATCAGAGAACGACAGCGAGGGAGAAGATGAGGAATTAAGATGCATGAGACGTACCTTGTAATAAAGATATGGAGCAATATTAAAACGAGCAGTTGTTTCCATTTCATGGCAACATGTCAAGATGACTTAACATAGCAGGATAAAACATCTGGCCTGGGGAGAAAAAAGAAACACACACATGATGTCAAATTTCCAAATCATAATGTAGACTACGTGGAGGAAAAACAACAGATAAGCAAATGTGTACCTTCTCAATAACTGAGAGCATGTGGAAGGTTTCTTTATGCTCCGCAATCAGAAAGGAGATCCATCTCATAAGGTAGAGGATAGTATATAGACACTGGGCTTTCATTATAAATCTAACGTTTGGGCTTAAACCCACAGGACTACATTAGAAAGAAGTTTGGGGGGGTGTTATTTTTTGCTCATGCTATTCATAACCTACAGCAGCACTAAGGAAAAGGGGAAATAATCAGTCCAATTCCATTTTATTAAAGTCTTTTCCTCTAAATCCCTCTCTATTTAAAGAAATAAGGAAAAGTATACCATCTTCTTTGCTATAGTACCTGCTATCAAATACACACACACACTCACACACACACACACACACAGGGTTGAGTCACAGCTGCCTGGTCCCTTGGGTATTTGAGCCTGAAGATCAGACAACATATAAGAATTCAGCCATGACTCAAAATGGAAACAAAGAAGACCATTCTTAGCAAGCCCGGCAACGTGAAATGAAAAACTACAGGCTGTGGGCTGGAGCCCCCAAGCACGCTTCCCCACCCCATTGTCGTTGAGGGCACTACTGTTAAATACATATGACAGCCAAAGAGAAATGAGGAGAATGGTTTCCAGAAAGCAACGATTGGATCTCCCTTTTCATGGGGTAGAATAGGCAGGCCTGCGAACGCCTGTAAAGCAGCACTTGAGAACAGGCCCCGGGAGGCAGCTTTGTCTCCCTCCCGTATGGCTCCTGAAGAACATATTATATTATATAACCTTTTTCCAAAGCCTGCCCTGCTCTGACTGGGACCCTCTTCCTTTAGAAGCCTGCTAATAACAACTTGGGGATGACAATCTCCATCTTAACAAGCCGGATTAGTTAGTTTAAAGCGATGAACTGAGGCCATTTGTGCAGATGCTAATCAAAAAAAGAAAAAGGAAAAAATAAGAAAAGACTCATGTGCCTCCATCTCTTGTAATTACAATATAGGTAAAGAGGGGCACGTCCCAGGGCCACATCTGTGAGCTGACCTCCAAGACACACAAAGGTCTTCAGGGCTGCGGGGTTATGAAAGGAGAGAAGGTTTGTATGAGGCCAGCAGCAAACAGTGGCTCTGAAAGGGCAGTTATTGGAGGAACTGGCTGAAACTTTTTTTTTCCCCCCTTAGAAATTGTTCTTGTCTCCTATGAGGTCTTTGCATTTCTTTTTTCTTTTCTTTTCTATTTTTTTTTTCTTAACAGATACTTTCCAACTCTCAGCATAGAGCCTGGCACATGGTAAAGACATACATTAAGTGTTTGATGGATGGAAGGAAGATGGAGGGAAGAATAGATACATAAGGAATGATTTCAAAATTTCAAAATGTCACAAACAAACAAATCCCACAAACACATGACTTCCCTGAACCAAGAAGGAAAATAAAATTGCACTAAACACAATAGTCAGCACATCTGGAAAGATAAATCTGTGTCTTTGGAGATCAATAGCCAGATTGATTTTAACATTCAACCATGACTGGCACTTTAAAATATACAAACAAAAAGGAAAGCTACTCAGCTGATTATTCACACTTAGAATATTGCAGAAAATTGAAGTCCATTTAAAAAAATAATCTGTCATTTCATCAGCCTCTCTGAGAGGTCACTACTTTCTACACCACAACTAGGAAACTGACTCATGAAGGAAGGAATGTTTAGTTTCCCTTCAAATATTCTGAGAACAACATAATATGCACTCTATTACATATTGAATCTGAGTGTGCAATCAGTATGAGAGAGAAAAACAAATTGTAGAGAGAATACTAGCTCTCACATTCCAGAGGCTCAGAAACACACACACACATACACACAGCTTCTATTGGCTTCTTAAATTTTAACTGCCTTCAGAGTACATGTTGCTGTTTTAGGAATTCTCTAAACTAAATGTTTGCTGGAATGCTAACCTCCTAAGAAGCTCAGAATGCCCTGCCAAGATCATTCAGTTAGAAGACATTCAGCTGCCCCACAAGTTAGAGAAGGGTAAGTTTAAGAATTGGAATGATTCCTAAAGAGAGGAACATAAAAGCTGCCTCTCTGGGCAATGGTCATCTCTAACACTTATAACAAACATATTTTTGTAAGGCAGAAGTTTGTACAGAAGGTTGTAGTCAACCTCAAAAAGAAACACTTAGCGTATCTTTCTGTAATTTACAGATATTTCAGACTGAAAGAAAAAGTAAGCTCTGTGTACACATTCAGCTCATATTATCTCAACCACAGAAGTTTAGCAATTTACTATCAATGATTGTCTCATTTGTTCATGTCCCTATCACCTAGAGCCGAGGAATGGGATTTTCTAAACATGGTGTTACTATTGTCATCAAGTTTTAGGATCAAGGTTTATTTCAGACCTCAACTAATTCTGTGGAATGTCCAAAGCCAGTAAGACAGTAGACCAGTTCTTTCAAAGGAGCTATGTTACTACTAACCTTCTCTAGAATAGGTCCTCAAGAATTGAATTGGAATATTTTGTTGCAGTTGAGTTCATCAAATCTAAAAAGGAAATGGGCTGCATACAAAACACTTTCAAGGATTGGGGGAAAAGGGTACAAACTGAGTTTTACCCTCTTGCCCTCAAGAGTTTACAACTAAGCTGGCACAGATAGGACAAGATTACTAATGGTTATAATATAAGGAAGGACCACAAAAAAAAAATGTAAATCAAGGATTCTGCAGAGCCAAAGGAGGGTTTATACAAGGCTCTATGAAAAATAGAAAATTTGATCAGCTTTGAAGGATTATAGGTAAGATTTGAGCAGACTGTGGCATGGGCAAGAATATTCCAGATGGAGGAAATTGGGGACTATCACTTTGCTAGGTTCACAAAACACCTAGTTTGTGAGGTTTCCAAGGATGCCCTGGGCAAATAAAAGTCCCAAGGGTGCATTACCGAAAGAAAATTGGACAGGGGACCAATTTGCATGAAGCACCCTTTTGCCTACTAAAAATATGACTTTTGACTGGAGGTCCTGAAGATGGCGATGGTGATGGTCCCGTAGTTCATCACTTCCCAGTCAGCAGGTGAGAGGGAGGGAGTACTGGACCTTTTGCCATGTGAATTGTCAGAATGGATGCGCACTTGGCGACACACAGCGATTTGGTGGATTGTTGTGTTTGAAATATAGTTCATAACCACGGAAACTGCTATAAACTGTTTCCCCCTGCACGGCGGAGGGGCAGCCGGCCCCTCCCACAGGGAGGATAGCAGGTCGCAACTCACAAAACCTAATTGGGAAAAAATTCCACCGAAACGTGGATCTCAGAGTTTGATGACCAGAAAGGCGTGCTGCTAGGTCCCACGGAGACCCGCACGTCTCAGATGCGAGGCGGATACAAACATATGGGAATACCCAAAATGGCGAGCGTCTTTTCCCCAGATCATTGGGAATAGGTGTTCTGTCTGTGCTATCTCAGGGACAGAATCCTGGTGAGGTCTGACTGCGCAGGGGGACCAGGATCCTGTGGTGTGGAAAAGACACTTTGAGCTGTGGAAGGTGGCATAGAGGGCCCCCGAGCACTCCAGCCGGGGAAAAAGCCGCAGGTCAGACCGGCGGGAGCCCCCTCCCATCCAGCCATAGCTGCGGTGAGTGGCAAAGATCGCGCACTGAGCTCTCCTCTTTCTGCCAATTCCAGTTCCCGGATTGCAAGAGAGTGGGAGGGCAGAGCGGAGAGTTCTGAGATGAGAGGGCTGGTACACCTAAGTTGGAGGTTGGATGGGAGTGTCCTTTGGAGCCGAGCACCCAAAATAAAGCACCTCTTCCAACGCAAACTGGGGGAAAAACTACAAAACTACAAAAATGGCGACTGGTCAGTCAGAGTTATTTCCTATGGCAACAGTATAACTTGGGAAACACATAGAAGCCTGAGAACCATTCACAGCACCATCTGGTGTCCACAAAGTATAATGCATTACAAATTCACTCCACTTAAGCTGACGTCTGAGACCTTTATTTCTATATATACACAAGAACAATATCTTTGAGGTTGTTTTTTTTTTTTCAATATCCTTTTTTAGAGGTGCCATTGACAATTAATTTTTTATTTCACTTTCTTTTCTTAGGCTACTTTTATTATCTTCTATTCTCAATTGTACATTTCTTCTTCCTCTCCTGTTTTAATTTCTTTGCTCTCTCTCCCTTTCCTCTTCTTCCCTTCTTATAGCTTTTAAGAGTGCTTTCATCACAGTTATTAGAGGCTTCTCTTTTCTCAAGTATTTTACAAGTATCATTTTTATAGTAGAATTCTTTTTTGGTTGTTGTGGTTCTTAGCTGTTGTTCTTTGATTGGGTATTTGTTTGTTATGTTTTGTTTGTATGTCGAAGCTTCTGACGGTGGGTGCATCTGTGGGCTTGTGTGACTGGGAGACCTTTTATGAGTCTATTAGCCCATTTGCTCCCAATGGGCTTGGTGCTGTAAATATTTTCCTTA
>CAUYRH010008249.1:0-13192 GCA_963574655.1 Perodicticus potto
TAAAGAGAAATTACAAACATGTTTCACTTATAGATGAGGGTGCAATCCTCATGTTTGCAATTAATCCTCTGATTTTGAGCATCTTCATATGCCGAGGTTAAGTTTGGCACTGAGGGAAAAGGATACAGGGTCAAACATAATATTTTGCCTTCATGGAGCTTACAGTCACAGTAAAAATCACATACAGTACCTGATTAAAGTGGTGATTGGTGCTGTGAATGGGGCGTGCCTGGGTCTGTGCAGGTGTGCAGCAGTGGACTTTAGTCCCCTAGTCGGAGGTGCTAGGGAAGGCTTTTCTGAGTCAGAAAGGAGGATAGGGGGTTACATGTCAGTCTGGCTTTCAGTAGAAAGCTTGAATTGATTTCCTAGATTTTAACAGGGTAGTATTGTCCCAGAGGTGTTTTAGAAATTTGTGGAGGTGTTGATGGTCACAGTGATAGGATGTTAGGCATTATTAGATGGGGGTCGTGTACACCAGACCACTACAATGTGTGGGAGACACCGGAAGGAGATTGTGTTGCATATCAATTTCATGTTCAGTGGTTAAACATATTTATATTTATTAGACCTATAACCAAGCCGTTTGATACAGAAAGCACTTTTGATGTAATTTTGATGTATATTGAAATATTCAGGAATGCTACCATCAGGTGCATCAAGGGAAGATGTTATTTTTGTTTGATTTGGTAGTTTACTACAAGTTAATTACCACTTTGAAAAATTATGTCACCAACAGGAAGCTTCCTCAGGAAATGTGAACTGCTTGTGCAATACACTTGTAAATGTGCACATTTGTACTTGTAAATTCACAGAGACGCTATGCGTAGGTGCAAGCAAATGGCTCCTTCATTATATAAGATGGCCATACCTCAGCTTTTCCAAAGTGAAATAAATGCACATTATTGTGTTGTATGTTTCTTGTGGTTCACCTCTTTGCCATAGTTAGGTCATTATATTAGTTTGTTTGCATTCTGTGTGTAGATAGGTAATGTTGTTTATAATTTTATTTCAACATCATAAGGGAGTCATATAAAAAGAGAGCCTTGAACCCAATAAAGAGGAAAACTACTTTTTAAATAATACATGTGTTTTAAAATATAAGCCAAAGTACTTCAATATTTAAGCTGAAAATTTTTTTGATTCTCTGATCTTGAAATGTTTTACACATAAGATCTCGTGATTTTCAAAATAAATGAGGTTCATAAACAAATGTCTCCATTTGCTCGCTTTTTTTCGCATGTGGTCTGATGTTTAGGGCAATCTATTTGCCTCTGTACATAAAGAAATGTAGGAGGAAATATGTTGGAATAGACCATTTGAGAATATTTGCACTGGGTTGCACTGTTTGGGATGCTTAGTAATAGTATCATTGGATTGAATACTCTAAAAATTGGAAGGTCATTCAGAGAAAAATGACTTACAAGTAAAAATCAAGATTTTTAGAATGCTTTCTTGGAGTGGATCTACTCCTCTGGAAGACAGCCAGTAGTTCAATGAAAACAGATTGAGATGTTTTACAAGAAAGTATTTTGTTTTAATAGATACCATCATGAATGAGTAAGACACCATCCCATCGCCACTAGTGCTACAAAGAAAGTATGACTAGTTCTAGTCCAAAACACCCAATTATATTCTAAGGATTTATAGACATAGCCTCTTGGAGATTATAGAAGTATGAAGTCAGGAGAAAAGAAAAAGCTTTACTTAGAGTACACTAATTATTTTTCTATTAGATGTAAGAATTCCTGGATGAAAAACAAATTTTGAAGAACACAATTGCTGTTACTAGGAATATAGAAGGTATAATACAGGAAGTCAGATTTATAAAAAGAACTTAATATCTTCCTGATTTTCATATTGACTTTTTGTGAAAATCAAATGAGGTAATATGTAAACAATATTTTTTGAGTTATAAGTATCAGGTGGTTGTTTTTCACAACCTTTTACGTATGTATACTATTAGAATTAGGTTGTTTTTCACAACCTTTTAATACATATACTATTAGACTTAGGATATGTTAACAGGAATTTATCATGAAATCCAGAGGTTGGAAGGCGTGCTACAACCAAAAGTTTTGAATTACCATTTTGTATATTATTTTTTTGCCGAGGTTCAGGTACATATAGACAGAGCTAATTTATATTTATAAACCCTGGGCGTATCTTTGTGTTCTCTTTTCCAAGAGAATCTAGACTCTTTCTTGGAGATACCAGGGTACAGTCATCTTTCAGTCTGTATCCAAAATAGACTTTAATGAGTGTATTGACTCTCTCCAATAGACGCAGCCCCAAGTCTTCCTCTTTTCTTATGGGCTTAACGCAGTTGCCACTTGCCAAATAAGCTCATGAAGCAGAAGATACTTGAGGAGCAGGAGAATGTCATTCTTTCTCCAGAAATGCCAACACCCTGAGATCTGTCCCTGATCTTTTGCTTTGAGGCGCTGGTTCAGAGTTTCTCAGGGCTCCCCTTTCAATCTCTTTGTCATCTTCAGTAAATCTCATTTTTCTCATCTTTTTTTTGTCCTCTCAAGACATCCAAGTGTTGAAGATGAGAAGCCATCCTTATTATTTCCTCTTCCTCTGTGCCTTCATCTTCCCTTACCTGGGCCTCAGCCTTTCCTCTTTGAACATAGCAGTCCAACCGCCTCTCTGCTCTGTCGCCAATTGTCTGCCTTACATGCATGATTCTCAAAGTATGGCTGTGGGTTTCTGAAGCCTAAGACTCTTCAGCAATGAGGGCCCTAGATGAAAATCCAAGGTGTATTTAGAATCATACACCGTTGAAGAATATGATTAAGGAAGTGGTTTAGTCATACTGGTTATAAATAAACATTTTGCTTAAGAAAATTAATAAATATTATAGTTGATTCTCCCTGAGGAGATAACAAAGCAAAAAGAGAGAAAAAAATAAGAATTTTCTGTGATTGTGTCTAAGGAATGCTAATTTTTGCTTAAAATTTATGAATAATGATAGCTGATACCAGTGATATTTATGCATGTTATGGACTTTCTGGTTTGAAAGTGACCATAAAGGCACTCCACCATGTAAAGATACATCATTGCATATGGATCACATGAATTTTTATGTTTTAATTATAGCAGCTAAACTTATACTCAGGTGTTCATAATCTTTATTATTTATGTTTCTTATTACGTGGTTTGGTCGAAACAGCGTCAACAAAATGGAAGGAATAGCAGAGCATTTAGAGTGCCACAGGCATCCTCTGCAAACATTAGTGAGATCTTATATACAAAGAGTTTAGGATTATATATTTTCCAAAAACTACTAAAGAGCTAGAAAAGGGAAAAAGTTGGTTTAAATACTATAAATAGTTTCTCAAAGGAAATCATTAATTCAGTTGAGATTCATTTGTTTGGAGAGGTGACTGAGGAGTGCTTAGTAACTTTTTTCAAGAAGCTGAGAGATTTACTTATTTACTTGCATTTACTTATGCTAGTCAGTTCAATAGTTCCACAGAACAGCTAGGTTGACAGTGAAACTGAGGAGAGGTCATTTTCATATTGAGATTTCGACTATAAGTGGGTGATTAAGCATTGGTACATGCTTACCAAGAAAAGCCAGGAAATCTCTGTGCTTGAGGATTCTTTCCAAACAAAGGCCTTGGCACATTTAAGCAAGGCATTGATCTAATCAGAGACTTGAGTATAAAAAAGATGTCAGTCTGAGGTTTCTTTTATTGGCCATTTATATTCAAGTATGGAGACAGGGATCATTCCGGAAGGGCCCATACTCTAAACGTCTACTATGTCCATGTTCTCTGCCATTGGTTTTGTCAAAGACTGGCTTTCTCTGAATTTACCCCTATTTCTGACCAAGAGTTAGCTTCATGATGCCATTCCTTTTTTTTTTTTTAACCTAATATTAGCATTATGTAGCTTTTTTTGCTTTATTATTAAAATTAAAGTTATTTCTTCCATGCTGTGGGTTAAGCCGTGCCTCTCTATTGTTCCAGCTTTCGGAGATTCTTCACAATAGGTTCCAGACCTAGGTTAATTAACAACTCTGTTAACACCTCCTTGAGCTCAAGTGGTTCAAATACGGCCTGCTGAGACATTATTTCTTAAAAGGTGAGGACTAATGACCCAACTTTCAGGCACCATCTCAGAGGCCAGTTTTCAATCTCGTAAAAATTTTAAGTCAGGGAAGCTCAACATAGAAAGTCATGAGTTGTCATAAAATACTATTCCGGATATAGTTGTTTAGAACTGCCTGGGCACTTGGTAACCTAAAATACAAGTTAACAGTAATTCCACCTCATTTAGTTGTGTTTAAGGTGCTTGAAAGTTATGCTTAATAGACCATAAAAATTATACCTTAAGACACTACTTAAATACAATAATAAATCCTTGTGCAAAGTTATACCAGAAAGTCCAATTTAAAAAAATCATTATAAATGTTAGTTAACTTCACATTTTTTCTTTATGAAAAATATGAAGAATACTGATTATATAAAATTCTAGATGTGCCAAAATTCTTAAAGTGAATTAATTGCAGTGGCTATAGGTTGGCTTATGCTTTTAATTTTTTTTGGTGGTTTGGAAAGTAAATACTTACATGTACTTTTCCTCAAAGCTTAGTATGTTACATGTGTAGGTTAACATATCTTGAATAAAATGAATTGATTGTCTCCATTATACAGCCCCATAATATAATACCAGCAAAAATCACCTCCAAGTGGCATGCGTGCAACAAAAAATTGGTGGCAGTTTGAAATGTAACATGTTATCAGTGTTCATATATTATGACTAAGTATTTATTGGGTTAAAAGAAAATAAATAAATGTTATAAATTAGACTGTCACATAAAAAGGGAACAGAACAGATTATTCCCAATCTATTGCATTGCCAGGCATGATACTGTTTGCAACTACACATCTCTTATATTATTTTATTTAACTTGCAAAACAATTCCATGAGGCAATTATTATAAGTCTTCATAAAAAGATGAGAAAGTTGAGGCTTAACAATTATATATTTCACTTAGTGCCATTAATTAAGAGACGGCATCCAAAACTTAATCTACCCTACTTAAAAAATTCACACTTTCATTTTTATCATGATGGATATATGACCTGACTATACTTAAAGAAAGACCTAAGAAAAAATGAGGAAATTCTTTCAATGATAGAATGAATGGCTAGAACATAAGAAGTATTAAAAGTATTATACATAAATAGGCAAGAAACTTGAAAAATCATTTTGTAATAATAATACCACCACATTTTTTGGAAATCTTGTCAAACAAATGTTAAAAAGGAGAAGTTGAAAATTGATGACTTAGGCTAACTGAAGTCAAAAATTTTATATAAGTAATTGGACTCTTACCTAACAAATGCAAATATTGTAACCTAATTCTTTGTACCCTCGACGTGAAATAATTTTAAAAAATAGAAAAAAAGTATTAGATCCCTGAACATATCAGTTTATATGTTACTTCTTGACTTAATCTTAGAAAAATATGTGACAGATACTATTAGCCATATTTCACAAAAGAAATTCAGTTTTCAAGAAATTAAGTAACTTCCAAAAGACAAAATCTGGTGAGTGGTAGAGCAAAAATAAAATTTTAAGCTCTCTACAAAATTTTATTCTTCCAAAATACAACGTTTCTTGTTGTGACAGGAGAAGTACTTTTCTAAATGCAAGCACATGAGTAGTTATCGAACATGTTCTCTGGACATGGCATTTTATAAAGATGGATTGGACAATGGTCCTGTATTGGACACATTATTGGAATAAATAAGGCATGTGCGTAAGTAACTGTAACAAAGATAGCATATGTTTATCACTAGAAGAAGGAATCAGAAGAAGTGCTTTTTGTTTCAAAGGAAGACAAGGATACTTCAAATTATGGTAGTCAAGGAAGTCTTTTTCGTGGAGGTAACATTTCAACTGGGCTTTAAATTATGGGTAGAATTTGGATGTGTCCACACAGGACATTTGAGAAGGGTAGGAAGAGGGAAGAATATGAACAAAGGCTCATAGATAAGGGAGTAAGTTGCAGGCATTTTAAAAACTGGTAAGTAGTTTTGGTTTTCCTGGCACATAGAGGGCAAGCAATGGAATAATCAAGAAAAAGACTGTGAAATCTTAATTGACTTGTCAAGGATTTGAGAATTAGTTTGGTAGACACTGGGGTGCCACTGCTGGGTTCTGATTGCAAAATTGGCATAATGTAATTTAGGGATAACATTATTAATGGTAATAAATAGTAACAATGCTGGCCATGACGCTAGTGTGTACTTTGTGTTCACGGTCCAGCAGGCGACTTAGGGGCTGGGACAGGAGTTCCGGTAAATAGCTTTGGTAAGGACAGTGGGGATAGGGAGAAAGGGAACTATGGGGGTAATGTTAGATTAGGTAAACACAACTGTTTAGATGCCTGAGGCTGGGAAGAGAAAGAAATTTTGTGTATTTGGTTTCCTCCTCAGAATCTTGGTGGGCACAGAGGAAGAACAGGACAGGCTTAGATGGAAGGCTGACGAACTCAAGGATAGACTTGTAGGGTTTGTGGAAATTGGGGAAGCCCCAGCAAGGAATAAATGTCAGGTTTTTAAGACATGTGGTATGGGTTTGAGGGGAAAGGTCATTGTTGGAATCTTAGTTTGTGAGTAATCTGCGTCTAGGAAAGCTAAACTAAGAGAGAAAATGAAATGATAGAGGGAAAATTAATGTTAAAAGACAGCGCAGGCAAAACGTATGCTCCTATTTCAAGGTAAGGAAAAAGAGATGGCAAGAAAAATAAAACAGAAGCAGCTAGAAAGAGAAGAGTGTGGAGGATTATTTACAGAATGAAGAAGAAATTTCAAGAAAGCAGTGGTCAGCCATGCCAAATCTTTCAGGGAAACTCAAGGAAGTTTCTGTTTACTGTGAACAAAATCTTTCCCAAAAGCCTTACTTTTGTACATGGAGAATGAATCTATTTCCATGTCTGTAACATTATAACAGCATCCTTGAATAATTTTCTCTATTACTTTAGAGTTTGGCAAGTTTTCTATTGGGACTATTTCACTTGGCTGTACTTGTGGAGCCAAAGGATCACTTGTTTTCATTCACTTTGCAAATTAACATGTGTATTGATATCTACTAAGTATAAGTGCATAGGGCAAAGATCTTACAAACTATTACTTGGATAACAGAAAAACTTTAAATATTTTATATAGATTACATTTTCCCCTGCCACCTTATTTGGTGTTCTATGAGTACTGTTTTTGTTTGTTCAAACTACTTCTTGGCAGCCTACTCACTTTTTGATTCCAAACTGGGGCCAGATACCTGTGGGGGTGACTGCCTCTTGCTACTGTCTAAGCTCTATGAACTGGTACTTGCTTTCCTCAAATCAAGGCTTTAGAGGCAAAATAAAAACTATGATTTCTTTTATCACCATTCCATCAGGTAAATGGAAATTTTTCAAAGCTCTTTTCAAAGCTTTCCTAGACCTGAGCTGATACAGTGTCTGTCAAAAATACCATTGTTATAAAACTAATAATTTTGTTATAAGATGTAACAAACTGAGTCCAGGCATGGTGGCTCATGTCAGTAGTCCTAGCACTTTGAGAGCCCAAGGCAAAAGGATCATTTGAGGCTAGGTGTTGGAGACAAGCCTGAGCAAGAGTGAGACCCTGTCTGTACTGAAAATAGAAAACTTAGATGGTGTGTTGATGCCCCATAGTCACATCTACTTAGGAGACTGAGGCAGGAAGATCACTCGTGCCCAGGAGTTTGAGGTTGCGGTGAGCTGTGATGACACTGCTGTACTCTAGCTTGGGTAACAGAGCAAACCCTAGTCTTGGAAAGAAAAAAAAAAATGGAAGGAAATAGCAAAGCCTATCTAGACATCCTTCCCATAAGCATCTCCAATTCAGTATGACTGAACTATAGCAAATCCTTCTTCCCTCACCTGTTCTTTACATTGCTTATCCTCCATCAGCAGCATCTTCCACTCACTTGCTCAAGCTAGAAAACAGAGAGTTGTTTCTAAGCTTCTTTCTACTGCCCCCCATTATCTGTAGTCAGTCAGCCAAGAAGTTCTACCAAGTCCATCCTAATTAACTCTGGCAGTCCATCTGGAACTTCTCTCTTGCTTGCTAACAGTTGTCTTTCACGTTATTCATCCTAACCATGTTTACTGTGCATACTGCTGTGTGCTGGGCATCATGTAGATACTGGAGACAAAATAATGGGGCGGCGCCTGTGGCTCAGTGAGTAGGGCGCCAGCCCCATAGACTGGAGGTGGTGGGTTCAAACCTGGCCCCAGCAAAAACTGTAAAAAAAAAATAATAATAATAATGTCATGGTGCTTAATGGAGATAAAATAATGAACAATAAAGAATTAGTCCAAGCCTTCAGGAAGCTTACAGTTTGCTGGAGAAGGCAGGCACCTATCACTCAATTATGCTAATATTGAATTATTGATGTGATGAATGTTCCAAAGAAAACATACCAAGTACAGGCTTGGCGCCTGTGGCTCAGCGGGCTAAGGCGCCAGCCACGTACACCTGAGCTGGCGGGTTCGAATCCAGCCCCGGCCCGCCAAACAACAATGACGGCTGCAACCAAAAAATGGCCGGGTGCCTGTAGTCCCAGCTACTTGGGAGGTGGAGGCAGGAGACTCGCTTGAGCCCAGGAATTGAAGGTTGCTGTGAGCTGTGATGCCACGGCACTCTATCCAGGGTGACAGCTTGAGGCTCTGTCTCAAAAAAAAAATAAATAAAAAAAAAAAAAAAAAAGAAAACATACCAAGTACAAGAGGAAAAACAGGGCAGATTTCTTAAGAAAAGGAAAGGACTCTGAGGCAGAGAAGCTTTGAGTTAGACTCCAGAATTATTGTAGAGAATGCGTAGGAGTAAGACAGGCAAAGGGGGTGTGAAAAGTATTTAAGGCTGGGAGAATTTGGGAAACTTTATACTTGAAGTGACCTTTGTACTTGGAAGATCTAAATTGAGGATAGTTGGAATAGTAAAGAGAGTAAGCAGTGAGGAAGACAAATCAGCTACAGCCTGAAGCTACAGGTAGGTTGGAGCCATCGTCATTCAGAGGCCTTAGGTGTGACCCTATTTTTAGTCTTCAAAACTTACATACTTTAAAAGTGAGGGGCAAAGGGTATGAACAGTGTTTTGGAAAAGCCCGGTCATATGCTCACTATATTTAGTGTCATTTTAAACATTTTAGGTTTTATTCTAAGAGAAGGAGGAAGCTGTTGAAGAACCTTAAGTAGGGGTATGCCTTTATGCCTTTACTGCCTTCCCGTGCTCCTCTAGTTTCTTCTGTCCCCACATTTGTCCTCCTTGTCTACTTTTTCCTGCTTCATTTTCCCTTCCTTCCTTTCTTTCTCTCTCTCTTTTTCCCCCTCTCCCTGTCCTGTCTCTCTCCCCCTCTTCCTTTTCTTTTTTTGTGGCACAGTCTCACTCTGTTACCCAGTCTACAGGGCCATGGCCACAGGCTAGCTCACAGCAACCTCAAACTTGCTGGCTTCAGGCAATCTTCCTGCCTCAGTATCTCGAGTAGCTGGGATTGCACCACACCACCCAAATAATTTTTCCGTTTTTACTAGAGATGAGGTATCACTCTTGCTCAAGCTGGACTCTAACTCCTGACCTCAGGAAACCACTGTCCTCAGCCTCCCAGCTTGCTAGGATCATAGTGTGAGCCTCCATGCCTAACCGTTCCTGCCTCATTTTCCTTTGCAGCCCTTATTACTTCCTGAAATTGTGTATTTGTTTGAGTGTTATATTTATTCTTCCCTTTATGGATTTAAGCTCCATGAGGGGAGGGACTTTGTTTTATTCACTGGTACAATTTTAGCACCTAAAATAGTACACAATGCATAGCAGATGCTCTATAAATGGTTAAATGAATGAGTCAGATTGCTTTTCAAGATGGTATGGTTATCATCTACACTGATTAAAAGAAATGAAAGTTGATGGCAAGAGATAATGGTAAAATGTTGAGAAGTTGATAGATTGGGAAGTAGAAGGCATATTTAGGACTGAGCGGTAATTCAGATGTAGTTGATAAGGAAGAGGAGGCATCAAAGAGGACCACCGGATTTGTAGAATGACACTGGGAGAATTTAAGAGGCCACTAACAGAAAGGCTGGAGGGAGGAACACGGGGCAGTGCTCAAGAGTGCAGGTGGTCAGCTCTCCATCTCTCTCGGACGTTGTGACCTTGTGCACGCTGCTTGATTTCTTCATGTCTTTGTTGCCTTAACCTTAAAATGAGGTAAATTATTAGTATCTGCTTCTCAGGTCATATTTGGGGATTTAGTAAAGGAATGTACATAAGGTCTTTATAAAAGGACAGTTCCGAGTACATTAAAAGTTATTCAGTAGAAGTTAGGGGAAAGGATTGGGGAAAATGGAGAAGTGACATGAGAGATGAGAGCAGAATCAGTTCGGTTTTATAGTTAGAGACTTTTGGTTTTCACGAGGTCTCATATCCCATCTGAGTGGCTATGCTAAGATGGCACATTATAAAAAATGGATTTAACTGTCAGAGGGATTTTGGAGCCAACAGTAGAAATTTGGGAGTCATCCATGTATGGATTATTGAATTCACTAAAGATGTTTATTACTAAACTCCGATGGACACGAATATAATTCATAGTGAGTAAGGGAGACTGAGAAGTAGGATCAGAAAGTTATGGTAAAAGTCAGGGCAAAGAGGAAGAGTGGTTGTGAGCCGTGTCGGCACTTTCACTTTGACTTCAAAAAAGACAAGGGCCATACTGCCCAACTGCTCTCTAATCCAGACAGCAATCAGAGTCACAGTGGTTTTTCTGAACCACAAAGGCTAATCTCATCTCACCTAAGTAACATCTGCAGTGACTTCCCAAATCATTCAGCTCCAAGTCCAATTTTAGCCTATTTTTGAGGTGTTTCACATTCTCACCTTGTCTGGCCTTTTCCTTCCGTGCATCAAATGTGCTATGCTTGCTATTGCGTGCAGATGATATGCGAGCTGTTCCATCGCCTTGAGTTCCCTTCCACCTGCTGCCCACAAGGCTATCTCTGGGAAGACCTACGAGACTAAGCTCTAGTATTACTTCTTCCAGGAAGTAGTACCCAGAGGTGCCTTTCTTCTACCCCATGGAATCTCGTGTTTATCTCCAGGGGAAACTTCACCATACTAGGTTGTATTTGTTCATTGTGTTTTTTGACTTATTCAGCCATAAAACACCATGAGGGAGTGCTGTGGTTTTCGGGGGGGGGGGGGGTCTTCAGTACCTTGTTCAATGTTTGCTATAGTGTATGCGCTAAATCTTGTAAAATTGAGAAATGACTTTTTTTTTTTTGAGACAGAGTCTCACTTTGTTACCCTCGGTAGAGTGCCACAGTGTCATAGTTCACAGCAGCCTCAAACTCTTAGGCTAAAGCGATTCTCTTGCCTCAGCCTCCCTAGTAGCTGGGACCACAGGTGCCCACCACAACACCTGGCTCGTTTTAGAGATGGCGTCTAAGTCTTGCTCAGGCTGGTCTCGAACTTGTGAGCTCAAGTACCCTCCTCGGCCTCCCAGAGGGCTAGGATTATAGGCGTGATCACCGTGTCTGGCCTAGGAATGATTTTTTTTTTAAAAAAAAACAAAACTGGATTCCACTAACTTTTCAAACTTCATAATCATTCCAGATTCAGACAACTCAGAAAAAGTTTCATATGGGAGATGCAGGTTCAGAAGATACTATATTCAGACTATAATAAGATATATGCATAACAAATTCAGACTAATGGGGGTGGGCTTAATTGGTCCATAGGGTTATTGTAGAAACTAAAATGTCATATTATCATTGTATAAATCTGTAAATAATATATTTTTCCTTTGTATAATTGTATTTACCAAAGTGGTTCAGTTCTGAGTTTAAGACTCATGTATCATCTCTATCTTTAAGTTGATTTAATTCTTAAGTGCATTATTCTAGCAATTTGATAGGTGGCGTGGAGGTGAAAAAACATAGTTCTCCTACTTGTGGTATCTTTTGGGATGATATGAAAGACATGTAAACAAGATAAACCACAGAGGGGTAGCAGAATGGATCCTTAAAATTATCTTTTAAATTCTAAAAGAAGAGATTCACTATAATACTTGGCTTTGAAATGATCTGTGTAAGGATATTATTTTACTACTTTTTAGAAAACTGGGACTTTCGTCAATGAACTGAATAGTTACATTTGATTATTTAATTTATTTCATCTATTCTTTTTAAATTTGTATCTTCTACTGCGGATTAGAAATGGCATTTAGTACATTCATTGAGGACCATAGGGAAATTATAGCCTCTTTTTTAGGTGCTTCATTTTAGGTTTAATAAGCAGAATAGTGTAATAACAAAAATATATATTTTTGTCTGTAAGAGTACATGATGAAATTTGTTATTCAGTGAAACTAAGAATTTCCTCTCCTTTCCTAAGTGGCCTGCTTTTGCACAGACTAAATGAAATCACTAGCTATTTTGACTTTCCACAGACCAGACTCTAATGCCGATCCTGGTAGTTGCTCATCTGAGAATCAGCAGATAATGAGGAATTATAATTTTAATGATTAGTGCCCAATGTGGCATTCAGGGTCCTTTGTCTGAAATGGTACTTATTTGATGGTTACACATTTATGATGGTTACTCATGGCAGGTGACTATGAGATTACTGGGAAAAAAATGTTTTGAAGTGACATGCTCATCAGAGAAAAAAATGAATGATTTTGGTAATTGGATTTGCCCAGATTCGTAAATTTTTTTTCCTATTCATTTCATTCATATTTGAAAATAGACATTATTAAGTTCAAAGACTAACTGTAGTTGTACTGGCAGACAGCAATACATATGTCTTGATTCAAGTTTACTCTATTTTAGATGTTTCCCAATTTTTGAGAATTATTCAGCTTCATTCTTGCTTTTGAATCTTAACCAAATTGGTTTGCTTGTGTTATTTTTCTGTGAAATAGAAGAATCAGAAATGATATAAAAACATAAGGGGCTCGGCACCTGTGGCTCAACGGGCTAAGGCGCCAGCCACATACACCTGAGCTGGCAGGTTCGAATCCAGCCTGGGCCTGCCAAACAACAATGATGGCTGCAACCAAAAAATGGCCGGGCGTTGTGGCGGGCACCTGTAGTCCCAGCTACTTGGGAGGCGGAGGCAAGAGACTCGCTTGAGCCCAGGAATTGGAGGTTGCTGTG
>CAUYRH010008250.1:0-38897 GCA_963574655.1 Perodicticus potto
GGGGGCAGTTAGGGTTTCTCCAGAGGGAGAGTGATACAGGGGTTCATGGACTGGAACCATCTTTATTGCGTGTGGCTTGATGACCTTTCTGGAAAACATAAATCTGATTAGTGTAATCAGTAATAGGCAAAGGTAGAACAGGATCAGGTCAGAAGCACTTAATCAGTGAAGAATTAATATTTTTAAATGTCCATGCTAACTAAAGCAAAATACAGATTCAACACAATCTCTATTAAAATTCTATGGCATTCATCACAGAAATAGAAAAATGAATCCTAAAATGTATATGAAACAGTAAAAGACACCAAATAGGCAAAACAATTCTGAGAAATACAAAAAATCTTGGAGGCATCACACTTCTTGATTTAAAACATATTATAAAACTATAATAATCAAGGCAATATGATATTGTCATAAAAATAGACACAGATCAGTGGTACAGAATAGAGAGCACAAAAATAATTCCAAAAGCATATGGAATGATATACAATTTTTTGATAATGGGACCAAAAGACACAATGGGGAAAAGACAGCCTTCTCAATAAATGATACTGGGAAAACTGGATTTCCATGGGCGGTGCCTGTGGCTCAGTGAGTAGGCCACTGGCCCCATATACCAAGGGCAGGGGGTTCAAACCCAGCCCCAGCCAAACTGCAACAACAACAACAAAAAAAAGTAGCTGGGCATTGTGGTGGGTACCAGTGGTCCCAGCTACTCAGGAGGCTGAGGCAAGAGAATTGCCTAAGCCCATGAGTTGGAGGTTGCTGTGAGATGTGATGCCATGGCACTCTACTGAGGGTGAGAAAATGAGACTCTGTCTCTAAAGAAAAAAAAAAGAAAAGAAAAGAAAAGTGGATTTTCACATTCAAAACAATGAAAGTGGACCCTTTTCTCACACTATACATGATAATCAACTCAAAATTTATTAAATGCCTAAATATAGTGCCAGAAACAATAAAATTCCTTAATAGACAACATAGGGAAAATCTTGACATTGCCCTTAGCAATGAGTTTTTTGGATATCACACCAAAAGCTGAGACCACAAAAGCAAAAATAAATATATGTCAAACTAAAAAGATTCTGCATGCAAAACAATCAACCAAATGAAACCAGCAGCTTACACAGTGGGTAAAAAATATTTGCAAACTACATATCTAATATGGGTTAATACCCAAAATTTATAGGGAATTTATAAAACTAGCAGTAGAAAAACAAATAACCATATTAAAATACGGGCAAGGGGCCTGAAATGACATTTCTCCAAAGAAGATACACTAAAGGCCAAAGGCTGTATGAAAAGATGCTCAATATTATTAACCATCTGATAAATGCAAATCAAAATCAATATGAGATACCATCTCACACCTGTTCAGATGTCTATTATCAGAAAGTCAGAAGAGAACAAATGTTGACAAGAGTGTGGGAAAAGGGCATCTTGTGTACTGTTGGTGGGAAAATAGATTGCTAGGGAGGTTACTAAAGAAATTAAAAATAGAACTGCCGTATGTTTCAGCAATCCCTCTTCTGGGAATACACACAAAGGAAATGAAATCACCACCTCACAAAAATATTTGCATTCCTACGTCTACTGCAGCATTATTGACAATAGCCAAGATACAGGAACAAAGTTGGTGTCCATTGGTGGATGAATAGACAAAGAAATTGTGGTGTAGTCATAGAGTAGAATATCAGCCCTAAAAGAAAAAGCAGATCAAGCTCTTGCCACAACTTGGCAAGAACATTGTGCCAAGTGAAATAAGCCAGACGCAGAAAGAAAAATACTGCATGATCTCACTTGTATGTGTAAACTTTTAAAGGTAGTCAAATATGGGCTCGGTGCCTGTGGCTCAACGGGCTAAGATGCCAGCCACATACACCTGAGCTGGTGGGTTCAAATCCAGCCCAGGCCCGCCAAACAACAATGATGGCTGCAACCAAAAAATGGCCAGGCATTGTGGCAGGCACCTGTAGTCCCAGCTACTTGGGAGGCAGAGGCAGGAGACTCTCTTGAGCCCAGAAATTGGAGATTGCTGTAAGCTGTGATGCCACGGCACTCTCTCCAGGATGACAGCTTGAGGTTCAGTCTCAAAAAAAAAAAGGTAGTCAAATATGTAGAGATCGAGAACAAAACAGAGGTTAGCAGGAGAGGACAGGAGAGGGAGGCCGAGACGCAGAAGAGAGTACACCGCGGCAGATGTGTGGGGTGAGTGAGTCCAGAGATCCAGTGTGCCGCATGGGGGCTGGAGGCATAAGATTGCACTGTATGTGGGACTCATGCTAAATGAGTACGTTTTTGAAGACTCTTCCCCCCCCCATTTTTTTATTATTAAGTCATAGCCGTGTACATTAGTGCAATCAAGGGGTACAATGTCCTGGTTTCATATACAATCTGAACTATTTTCATCAAACTGTTTAACATAGCCTTCATGGCATTTTCTTAGTTACTGTATGAAGCCATTTGTATTCTGCATTTAGTAAGTTTCGCCTATACCCTTCTAAGATGCACCCTTGGAGTGGCCCCACCAATTACCCTCCCTCCACCCCAACCTCGCTCCTCCCCTTAAATGAGTAAATTTTTAACTGATCTTTGCCACAATAAAAAAAGTAAGGGTAACTATGTGAGATCACGGATATGCTAATTTGCTTCACCATAGTAACCTTTTTACTATCTACATGTATGCCATAACATCATGTGTTATACCCTAAATATACACAATTAAAAAATTCTTGTTTTAAATCTGCCATCTGATGGCTCTTACAGGAAGTTTCTGTTGCCTTTCTTTTTTTCTGTAATATTAAGCTTAATTTCCTGTTTCTTTGCCTTCTTTTCAATTTTCGTAGGAAACTCACTGTTTTATGTAACATACAGTACCAGCTCTGCGTGCTGCCCTCCTCACCTCTCAAGCTTATTGTTATTTATTTAGTTACTGATTGGATTGTTTTCTTATTTCTTTATGTAGACAAACTATAATCATATATAATTATGGGGTGCCCAAGGCTGTTATGATATACGTGTTTATACAGCATGGAACAATTGAATCAAGCTGATTAACACAACTATCATGTTAAATATTAATCATTTATTTCTCCTCCCTAATTGCAACTTTGTACCCTTCAACCAGGACCTCCCTTACCCTCACCCCCAGCCTGTAGTCCCCACCATTCTACTCTTTGCTTCCGTGAGTTCAGTTGTTTTAGATTCCACATATAAGTGAGAACATGTGGTATTTGTCTCTCTCTGCCTGGTTTGTTTTCTTCAGCAAGACATCCTCCAGGTTCATCCCTGCTGTCACAGATGAAAGAATTTTCTTCTTTTTAAAGGCTGAGAAGCTTTCCAATGTGTGCATGTCCCCATGTTCTTGGTCTATTCCTCTGTTGACATTCACATAAGTTGGTTCTAGACGTTGGCTATTGTGAATAATGTCAGGAACATGGGAATGCAGATATCTCTTCTACCTACTGAGTTCAAGTCCTTCGGATGTGTACCCACGAGTGGGATTGCTATACTATCTGGTAATTCTGCTTTTATTGTAGTGAGAAACCTCCACACAGTCTTCCACAATGACAGCGCTAATTTGCGTCCCCAGGACAGTGCACAGTCTACCCTTTTCCACATTCTTGACAATATTTGTTATCACTTGTCTTTCTGATACTTGCTGTTCTGACTGGTGTGAGGAAATATCTCACTGTGGTTTTAATTGGCACTTCCTGATGACTGGTTATGTTGGACATTTTCCCATACATCTGTTAGCCATTCTTCTTTTGAGAAATCTCTATTCAGGTCCTTTGTCCATACATTCATCTACTTATTTGTTTGTTTTTGCTATTGTTTTGGTCCCTTACATATGTATTTTGGATATTAATATCTTTTTTCTTTATTAAATCATAATTGTATACATTAATGCATTTATGGGGTACAATGTGCTGATTTGATATACAATGCGGAATGCTTACATCAAACTGATTAACATAACCATCGCCTCACTTATTTATTTGTTGTGGTAAGACATTTATACTCAATTCTTTTTTTTCTTTTTTGAGTCTCACTTTGTCACCCTAGGTAGAGTGCTCTAGTGTCACAGCTCACAGCAACCTCAAACTTTTGGCATTAAGCAATTCTCTTGCCTCAGTCTCCCGAGTAGCTGGGACTACAGGTGCCTGCCACAACACCCAGCTATTTTTTGTTGCAGTTGTCATTGTGGTTTACCTGGCCTAGGCCAGGTTCAAACCTGTCAGCCTCTGGTATATGTGGCTGGTGCCAAAACCACTGTGCTACGGACACCAAGCCTATACTCAATTCATAATAGTTTTGAAATGTACCATTGCATTATGCACATTAGGTGAGGTCCCACCAAATATCCTCTCTCCCCTCCCTCCCTCCTCTTCCCTCCTTTCTGGACCAGCGGTTCTCAACATGTGGGTCTCGACCCCTTTGTAACAATGAAAATACATCAGGGCATCAGGAAGGTGGAGAACCACTGTTCTGGACTGTAGTTTTGTTTTACCATTCGTATGAATGTGTAGATGATTATATATTGATATCATAGTATATGGCAAGTATTTTCTTCCAATCCCTAAGTTTTTCTCTTCCCTCTGTTGATTGTTTCCTTCGCCCTGCAGAAATTTTTAGTTCTATATAATCTCATTTGTCTACTTTTGCTCTTGTTTCCTGGGCTTTTGGGATCAGGTCTGACTGGGTTATTTTCATGCGATCTATTTCACCCATGGCAATCTGTGCTATCAATTATCTTTTTTTTTTTTCAGACAGAGTCTCACTTTAATGCCCTATAAGGTGTCACAGCTCACAGCAAACTCAAACTCTTGGGCTCAAGTGATTCTCTTGCCTCCGCCTCCCAGGTAGCTGGTACTATAGGCTCAGGCCACAACACACAGCTATTTTTAGAGACAGGGTCTCACTCTTGCTCAGACTGGTCCTGAACTCCTGAACTCAAGCAATCCACCCACCTCGGCCTCCCAGAGTGCTTGGATTACAGGTGTAAGCCACCGTGCCTGGCCTCTGTGCCATCACTTCTCATGGTCAAAGCCACGGCCGTGGCCACAGTGCCGGAGTTGGCAGTACTCGTGGCAGGCCCACTTGTTTTCAGTCTCTGATCTCACTTAGCTGTTGAGCTGCACATATTGAGTTGATTATTGTTTCCAACAATACCCTAGGAAATAAAATAAGATTAACAATGCTCCTAAATTATTTCCATTATCTCACAAGTTTACCAAGCGTTTGAACTCCATTTCTCAAAAAGTCTACAAGAGTGTCCAAATTCCTCATTGTAAAAATGTGATAGCAGACTTCCCTCCGAAGCATCCATTATGGTGGCTGAATCTCAGTCAACAACAGCCTGCGGCTATAGATAGAATAAAGCAATCATATGTTAAGGGGCATATTTTAAATATCCAAATACTTTATATACAAATCTGTCAAATGAGAGTGCACATTCTCCCCATGGGATCAAGCATTTCTTTCCTTAACCGTACTTTTCTTTTAAGTCATCATTATTTACATTAGTTTGTTTGGTTTGGGGACTTTTTCCCCCAATTTGACACATCTTCCTCCTTCCATGGGTAACAGTCCAGTTCCTTGTCCACCCAAGGCAGCACCTCTGAGAGTAAGGGGCGTGTCCTATGCAGAGGTGGTGATCAGCTGGAGTGTAGGTTATTCAGAGAATCATGTCCCCCCAGGTGGGAAGCACATCCCCCCCTTTTGCTCTCCCATCCACTTGCCTGATTGCAGAGATGCGCAGGTGTCCATTCTCCCAGAGAGAAATCCCGTCACCAGCTATCTCCCAAAAGAGAGAGCATAGTAAGAGCCTTCCCCAAACCACCTTCAACATGGTGTGTGTTGAGTTGATGTTCCTGGATATTTAGTGTGCCACTTCAAAACATAAATAAAAATACCCCCTCTGTACAGGAACAGGATGGAAGCACCCCACACAGTACCCTGCCTTGCTTCTCCATCTTCTGTTTAACTCCATTCTCTATTTCTGCCGCATCAAGCCGAACCAATCCTTCTCTCCATCCTTCTTTGTCTCCCATGACCTCTAACTATGATTAAATTAACTTTCTTCTCTCCATTCACCCTCTAGCCAAGCCCTGTCTAGTGGAAAGCCCTACAAATAATGGAAATGTGCCACATTACTATAGCCACTAACCATATATAGCCATCAAATGCATGCCTGGTGGCTGCCGCGCCTGGCCAATTGAAGCTTTAATCACATGTAGTTAAAATTTATTTTTATTTAAATAACCGCATTAGACAAGGTGGCCCCCATCTTCCCTCTTCTACCAAGGAATGACTTTCTCTCTACATAACAATAGAAAACTCATTCAAAAACTATGTGTTCTGTCAGGATGGGTCCCAGGAATCCATAGATTTAGCACTGCACTTCACCATTTAAGGAGCTCCACCTTGTATACCTGTCATCTCCTTCTTTACACAAAGCTTGAGAGAGAGAATGCCCTTCCTTCCCTCCTAGCTTCCTTTCTCCCTCCCTCCCCTTCCTTCCTTCCTTCCTTCCTTTTTTTTTTATTGACAGAGTCTCACTGTCACCAGACTAGAGTGCTATGGTGTCAGCTTCACTCACAGCAACCTCAAACTCCTGGGTTTGAGCGATCCTCTTGCCTCAGCCTCCCGAGTAGCTGGGACTATAGGTGCAGAACACCACACCTGGCTAGTTCTTTTATTTTTAGTAGAGACAGGATCTCACTGTTGCTGAGGCTGGTCTCGAACTCCTGACCTGAAATGATCCTCCCGCATCGGCCTCCCAGAGTGCTGGGATGACAGGTGTGAGGCTTGTGAGGACACCAAAGCCACTGAGTATGAACTGGGCTGGTGTCCAAGCTTGACACCAGGGACCTAGGACATGGAGAACCAGGGCATGATGTACGGCTTCTGAGGGGCTTCACACACCATCTGTCTCAAAGCTGCTAACTGCTGGGGACCCACCCTTTCAGGAAAAGGACAACATGGCCTTGGGGTACAGATGGCAGAGACCACCTGAACCTGAGAAACACCTCACGGTGATTGATTTCATGCGTCATCATGCCTGGGCCATAGTCCCCAGATACTTGGCCAAACACTATTCCAGGTGTTTATATGAGGGTGTTTATATGAGATTAATATTTAGGTCAGTGGACTCTGAGAAAAACAAATTTCCCTCTGTATTTTGGGTAGGGCGCATCCAAGCAGATGAATGCCTGAACAGAGCAGAGACTGACCTCCCTCCCCACAGCAGCAGGTAGCCCTCAGACTCCAGCTGCAACTCTTCCCTTGTTTCCAGCCTACTAGGAGTCCTGTTTCTCTGGAGAATCCTGACTGAGACACAGCCAAGCCCAAGTACATGATGGGAGGAGACGGTGGCAGGGCTGCAGGTTACCCTGCGGGCAGGTGGCGGCTGTCTGGGCTCTGCAGGGTCTTGGACTTTCTCTGTCCAAGCTCCAAACCTTCCTAATGGGCCCTCACATGAAACAGGACTGGAAATTCTTCAAACTCCTCAATCCAGTCCCTTCTCTGTGAATTGGCCACAGGTTGGGACTGAAGATTGGTCTGTGCAACCTGGACCATGTGGCCCTGAAGGCCTGCACAAGACAGACTGAACCACAGACACACAGAGACAGGCTGGGCAGGAGACAGGGAGACTCTGAGGAGCACGTGGCCAGGCCACAGTGCCAGGTCAAGGGGCCCACTGGGGCCAGAGAAGAGGGTTGGCAGTGAAAGTGGAGAGTTGCGGTGACTCGAGCACAGCCCAGCCCCTACTTCTGAGGGGACCACAGGACACGGCAAAGGGGTCAATTCTCCCTGCAGCCTGACTGGCCAGCGCTGGGCAGTGGCCCCAGCATCCCTCTCCATAAGCCCCACCTAGCTCCGCCAGGCAGAGCAGTGCACTGGCTCTCTCAGCACTTCCCTGTCCAGCTTTCAGGGACCTAGGCCTCCTGCCTGGGCTGGGTTGTCACTGTCCTTACTAGAGTCACTTTCCATGAGATGACAGAGGCTACGGAGAAGAACCAGAAAAGAGGTGATCAAGAGGCAGATAGGGCACCAGGGCAGTGCGGAAGGGTGAGCTTTAAAACCACCTCACCAGAACCCAGCTTGCTGCCCTCAGGAGACACAGTCAAAATCAAAGGAAAACAACAAGGCACTGGGCTCTTCTGCTCGGGATAAAACAACAGCAACCAGGAGCATGTGCGCTGCAGGGAGGGAGACTGTTGAACATACATAAGCATATGCAAGGTCACAAGATTCTCTATATTTGACAAGTGAAAGAAAAAAATTGCTTTTTATCACAAGCTTCCAGAAAGATTGGAAGCTTGTCTTGTGCTAACAAAATTTTGCAGCATATTAAATAATTCTCAAACAGGTTCCCCTAAGAACTCTGGGTAAGGTTTTGATTTTATTCCAAAGAGATGTGGGTTTTTAAGGCTGTGGGTTTTTAAAATGGTGACAGAAGAAGGAGACACACACCCCCCACCCAAGACAGAGGAGGGCTCATCTTGAGCCCAGTGCTATAGGGCAGCAATGTGGCCCAGCATGGCCGCAGGCCCCAGGCGGCCAGGGCTGCTTGCGTCTGGCAATGGCCTTTCCATGCACAGGGAACCCCTTCATTCCACTAGCGCTCCACTAAAGAGTAAGCACTGTCAGAGAGAACAAAGGTATCCGAGTCCCAGGGGAACTAGCCTCGCAGAGGCACCACCACCAGCACCGTCTGGTGCTGCCACCTCCCTTCCGGTGGCCACATCCTTCAGAGCGATGCTTCTCAAATATTCCCAAGTGAAAGATCTTTTTTCTTTCCTTCTCTTTCTTTCTTATTTTTTCTGTGTGTGTGTACCAAGTTTTCAACTTTTTAAAAATCCATACAAATAATCAGTTTTATTTTTATTATTAGATCTAACAAACATAAAATTTCAACAAATATATTCAGAAAAAACATAATAATATAGGAAAAAAATGATCTCTGCACAAGTTGTTCATGACGAGTTGGGCCGATAGGTGTTAAACTTGGAGAATTACTACTCCATTTGTAGCTTGCTCTTCTTTGTAATCGAACAAAAATTACCCATATTAAATCCCTATAAACCTTGTGAATGTCTTTTTTCATTCTATAGCAAGAAAAGTTTGAACAATAATCATCATTTTGCTTTTTCATCATCCAGCCTGAAATCCACCAGACACATGTTTTCTTGTTTGTTTGTTTTTGTTTTTGTTTTTGTTTTTTGGCTAATCAAAGATACTTAAATCATTCTTATGCTTATTTGCACAGAAATATGCCCATTGAGAATCTCAAATAGGTGGCCTCACTGTTTTTTTGTTGTTTTTTTTTTAAGAACCAAAAAGCATCAGAACAAAGTCTGTGTTCTAAAATGTCTTTGGGTTCATTTCAGTCAGGCATAGTAAGACACACAGGCAGGAAAGACTACACTGAATTGAGCAGTTCATCTTCACAAATCCCATGAGAACCATGAGGTGGGAAGGAGACAGCAGAAGAAGAGCCCCCCACACTCCAACCCAGAGACTGCCCTGGGGTTCTCAGAGGAAGAAACAGGTAAGGTGGCACAGGTGCCCTAAGTAAGCTTGGGATTAGAGAGGTTGGATAATTTAGGCAGGCTCTGGGCTACAGGGTTGGCCCCTAATTTTCCAGTGCCTGGCTCTGGGGAGATTTAGGGCAGGGCGTACCACTCAGTGTGTGAGTTTGATAGAGAAGGTGGTTGGGGATGTGAGCTCTGGATTGGTTAGTTCGTACATCTGAGGTGTGTTGACACAGGGAAATGTCTACTGTCTCTAGCAATTAGCTGGCCTTGGGAGAAGCAATCCTTCCAGCATCAGGCCCCAAGGTCGAGAACATCAAGGATTCAGAGAATAAGAAAATGTAATCAATAGAATCTAAGTAAAATCACTTCATCTGCTAAATCCTTCCCATAGGAGTCATCAAAGAAACCTTCTTTTACCTTTCTATCCTATGTCCTTTTGTTGACTTTGGGCCTAAAAAGGCTTCCCTGGTCGTTTGTCCATTTTCCTCATTGTTTACCAGATGTTTGTTGAATCCCTGTGATGTCCAGAACAATTGCAGGGGCTCCTGAGAGGGAGAGGCCAGGCCTGCCTTCCTAGAGCTCAAGCTGGGGTGACAACAGAAAAGCCTATGGCTACAAACTTACCATGTGAGTGCTTAAAAGAGATGTGCACAGGCTGCTGGCACTGGCCCTTAGAAGTGACACGTAGCTGTATTCTGAGGAGTGCTGAGCCCAGTCAGGGGTGAGATCTGCCCACAGAGTGAGGCAAATATAGTATACATCATAGTATACATTAAACAGATTCCTGCTGCATTGCAGAGAAGGTTTTGTGTTGCTATCGTGTCCAGTAAGTGAAGAAAACTTGGGTGTCCCCACAGGCAGTAGAGGGGAATTTCACAAATAGAACAATAGTCATAATTCTTGGGCAAAGTTGCTGAACAGTATAAAGACATCGATCTCTCTAAATCAATCTAGAAATATGATACAATCACAATAAAATATCAGTAATCAGTTTTATGAAATTAGACAAACTGATACTAAAATTCAGATAGAAATTAAACATACAAGGAGAGGCAATAAAATAAATAGGGGGGAACTGAGGAATATGACTCTTATCAGGCATTAAAGCACAATATAAAATCTGTATGATTAAAACAACAGGCCAGTACAGAAATATAGAAACTCTAGAATTAAACCCACATATAGATGGGAATTCAAGAATATAACAAAGATGGTGTGGTGAACCAGGAGTGTGTCCACCTATCACCCAAGCCAATCAAGGGAGAAGTGGAGGACAGATCAACAGTTTCACTTTTGTTTACAGAAAAGCCAGCAATTCTGGACAGCAGCAGGGATATCTATCTCCCCGAAGGACTCCACTAACCCTCCTCTTTCCGTTTGTTACTTTTTTTTTTTTTTTTGCAGTTTTTGGCCAGAGCTGGGTATGAACCCACCACCTCCAGTACAACATGTGGCCGGTGCCCTACTCCTTTGAGCCACAGGTGCCACCACCCTTTGTTGACTTTTTACCCTCACAGTAAAAGTAAACATCAGCAACATAATTACTCATCATAGTATACATTAAACAGATTCCTATTTGTAGGTTACAAGGTTACACCATAATCTTCCTACATTTTTTTTTTTTTTTTTTTTTTGAGACAGAGTCTCTCTACGCAGCCCTCAATAGAATTCGTGGCATCACAGCTCACAGCAACCTCAAACTCTTGGGCTCAAGGGATTCTCTTACCTCAGCCTCCTGACTAGCTAGGACTACAGGCGCTGAGCTATTTTTAGAGACTGGGGTCTGGCTCTAGCTCAGGCTGGTCTTAAACCCGTGAGCTTAGGCGATCTGCCCACCTCAGCCTCCCAGAGTGCTGGGATTACAGGTGTGAGCCACTGCACCCAGCCCAATATCTTCCTATCTTAAAGAGGTTATATCTTCAAAGCATTTTTACTCTGGACTAAACTTATAGTTAGTCAACACTTCACTGGGTACACAGTACCTTGGGTCCCTGACCAGCATCATGGAGTCCAGTTCCCCAACTTATCTATGACAGTAGGCCTTGGAAGTGAAGAAACAACCTCCAGATGTTGGCACATAGGCTAATCCGGCCTTGTTAGGGCCTTATCATCAGCACCCTGCATGAAATGGGCCTTCCGGGTAAAGTGGCTAGTAACAGTGGGATCTCAAATTACCAGGGTAAAGATGAACTTTTGATACATGGGGACAGTGATGCAAGAACAATGAAGTAGTCATTGAGAAAACATAAAATTAGATGCTTATTTCACACCATGCAAATAAATTAGGGATCTAAACATGTCTATCCAAGGCTAGGGTCAGAGGTTGAAACCTCTGTGCACTCTATTATAATTCAAAGCCCTGCCTTTTTCCCCCCACTCACTTTATAAAAGAAAATATTGAGGGTCTATTATGTTCCAGGCACTGCCTTAGCAACGGGGGATATAGAATGAACAGAAGGGTTCCACCTCTGCTTCTGAAAATGTTAGGAATTACCAGCATGAGCCACCCTACCTGGCCAACAAGTATTTCTTAAGCTGGGCCAGTTTCCCAGAGTGGGAAACACAGCAACAAATGAACCAGATGAAAGACCCTGTGTGCATCAGGCTGACATTTTGCTGGATGCAAAACCATGTAAGCAAGGAAAAAGTTCATCTCCCCAGGTAGCAAAGCTGGCCCCCTGTCCAGGAGTCACACTGGTGGAGTGCCTTCCACACTGGTGCAGTTTTTACCTCAGAGCTGCCCCAAGCTGCTTATGGAATTTTAGCTACTCACTTCTCCATGTGGGACTCTACCTCCTTCCTGGGGGCTTTAGCACAGATCCCACCATGCAGAGCATCTAGGCTGGCAGCTCCGTGCAGAAAAGAACAACCAAGCAGGGGCTGAGCATCTGTGTTCAACACCAGCCCAACAGCCCCACACTGATCCACCATCATCGGCCCACTTGTGTGGCCACCTAAACTCTCCATCACCCACCCAGTCTCCACCACAGTACAAGGTGGATGCTACTTCTCTGGTGCCCTGTCAAGGCAGAAAGGCCTTAACTTAAAGATATTCCTGCCTTATCCCTTAACTCCTCACCCAAGCCAAATGATAGCTTTCAAATATGGTCAACTTTCACACCTCTCACCAAGAGCTTGACCCTGGATTTTCTTCAAACATAGCTATGGTTCTATTCCCACTGTGACCAGCACACATTGCAGACTAAACCATCAGCACAAGAGAATGAGCCACCCAGGGAGAATCGGCCAGCCCACAACTCCTGGTACAAAACACCCAGCTCTGGCAGGTCTTACTCTTTCCAGTTTCTGTTTTGATGGTAGTAGAAGTAATGATCCCTCACATTCAGAAAGTGCTTGTGCAGGTTTAAGTTAATGCATTACACATGCTATCCCATTCGTTCCTCAGAACAATTCTGTGATACAGGCACTGGGATGATTATAAATGAAAGAAAACTGACATAGAAAGGTTAAGTTGCCCTTCCACATGCCTTGGAAGTCTCTGAAGCTGTGACAGCCTAGCTGGGGTGCAACCTGCTCGAAATCTGTTGACTTCAAGGATTCCCAGAACTGAAAAGGTATGAAGTGCTCCTCCCATACATGCTCCCTTCCCCCAAAGTGGGAAACACACGCACAAAGCCATCCTTCCAGGAACATTCTAGTATTACCAGTAGATCTTGGTAGGCTGGGCAGGGAGATTCCAGATGACCCATCTCCACCTTGGATCCCTGCAGTGCCCAGGTTATGGAATCTTCCCAGATTTTACTGTCTGGTCTCAGGCAGAGCAGGTGTTGTTTTACTGTTAACGAAAATACCACAAGGGCAGTTCGGTTATGTGCTTGAGGTCACACACCTAATAATTAGCCATGTGGGGTCTGGAATTCACTATCCCAGACATTGAATCCTGAAATTCTTGTGCTGCTACAACCACAAGCCTGGCCAAGCACTCGGGAGTCACCGTGAAGCCACTACCCCAGACACTAGGATACACCAGACAGGCTGGGTCCTAGCTCATTCGGTCTTCACGACAGCCCCCACTGAGGGCACGGTTACCCTCAGCCACCTGGGTGGGGGCAGAGATCAGAGACAAAGTTCCCAGATTCCACCAGCCTGTAGTTATGGACACCCTGAGGGCTGGCACTCCTCTGAGAGCTCTGCCATCGCACCACCAGGAAGGGTGGAAGGCGTCCTCAAACTTTATAAACAAGGGGCCAACTCACTGTCCCTCAGACCGTTGGAGGTCTGGACTATAGTTTAAAAAAAAAACTATGAACAAATTCCTATGCACACTGCACATATCTTATTTAGAAGTAAAAAACAAAATGGGAACAAATACAATTCACGCCAACTCATGTGGCCGGCGGGCCGTAGTTTGAGGACCCCTGACAGCTTCCATCTACAGGGATTGCAGCCAGTGTTGAGTGCACCTGGAGGGCTGCGTGGGCCTGCGGCAGGCAGAGTCCTCCAGCCCATAACTCACAGCAGTGTTTTGAGGGCCTGCAGCAGGGCCAGGAACTCCAACCATCTCTGTTTCTCACCCCCACCACCCTGCTACCCTGACTCCTAAGGCTGCATCTCATCTGGGGTGTGTCCTTGGAGCCAATCTGTAGCAACTGCCCCAGACCTCTTCACCTCGCACCCTCCAGGCTCTACGTTAGGGGCCCCTGGGGTGGAGGACAGTGGCCAGCAGACACAGTGATTCCCGAGGGCTTGGGCAAAACAGAGGAAGAGAGAGAACACGGGCCAGCTTGGCGTGTGCATGTGTGTGTGTGTGTTTACAGCGCAGCTGATGGCTGATCAGACCGCTTTCCCTCAACCCTCCACAGAGCTCTTAAGTCTCTACTCAAACATTCCCCCCACAGATGCCTGCTCTGACCACCACCCCAGCCTCACTGCTCCTCCACCCTCCTGTCCTGATTAGTTTTTTCACACACTTCTCCTTGCCTGGCACCACATTTCACAAACACACATGCACATGTGTTCACGGTTTACAGGGTTTAGGGCCCAACTCTCCCACTTAGCTAACCATTCCTAATAGGATAAAAGTTCTAGAAGGGAAGGGACCTTGTCCTGTGAATTTGTCTGAGCCACTATCAGTGGAGCAGGGAGTCTGGGGAGTGTTGTCCCCCAGGCCACAGCCCAAGGTGACAGAAGCACCTCCACTACTAATTCTGCTCCCCAGAAGGCTGAGAAACCCGCCAGAGTTGTGGCCTGCACTTCATCAGCACTTCTCAAATGTCTCACAATGGCAAACATGACACAGGCCTACTGTGGAAAGGACAGGAGTGTTGGTGCTCGGGACACCACTGCCCAGTAGATCCATGAGTCAGAGGCCCCTGAGACACACGTCCGCCATTGGTTAGTACCCTTAAAGAAGTGGACAAACTAATAAGGAGCCATTGATATTTGATCAAAATCCACTAGAAAATTTAAAGAATATGATTTTTAACCACAAGTAACTTTGTGTAGTTATTCAAAAGTATTGCATGGCATTTTTATTAACATTTAAAGGAAAATCTCATTTATTAACACAGTTTGCACAATTTCCCAGAAGCCAGTACATTTACACACAGAGGATTTGTCATCAACTTTATTTGTGAAACCTTGTTGCTGTTCCTAACTTCAAAAGCAAAGCAGAGGTAGTGCCCGTGTTCAGTGGGTAGGGTGCCAGCACTCTAAGGCTGGCGGGTTCGAGCCCAGCCCAGGCCAGCTAAAAATCAACAATAACAATTGCAACCAAAAAAACGCCGGGCATTGTGGTGGACACCTGTAGTCCCAGCTACTTGGGTGGCTGAGGCAAGAGAATTGCTCAAGCTCAAGACTTGGAGATTGCTGTGAGCTGTGACAACATGGCACTCTACCTAGGGTGACACAATGAGACTCTCTCAGAAAAAAAAAAAAAAGGCAGCAGAGCAGAAACAACTCACATGTAACCTTAGCCAGGGCCTTGTTTACCATCTTTTCTCGGCCACCTGGGTCTTAGCTGCTTGTGGGTGAGGCCAAGCTCTAAAATCCCAACCCCACGCACAGCCTGGCACAGAGTAAAGCTCAGTAAACTCTTTCCCGAATGACTAAAAGGAAAGCAATCTGTGCATGGTGTGCTCCATTGTTAACCAACTCTGATAAGATTAAGCCTCCACAGATCCCATTGTTTCTACTAATCACACACTCAGCACGCGCTCCTGCTCCGTGACATGTCATGGCACAGAGCAGCTTCTGTGGTCATCGCACTTGTAGAAATAAGATAGTAAATTGTATCAAGCCAAAAGGTACAACCTACCTTCTCACCCAGGGCTTCTCAACCTTGGCACTGTTGACACTTTGGTCCAGAGAAGCTGTCCTGGGCATGGAGGGATCCTTACTTCCCACCTGCTGGATGCCACGAATATCTTCCTTGAGGTTGAGACAACCAAGAAACTCTCCAGACATTTCCACATGTCCCTGGGAAACAATGTCCCCAAGTGAAAAGCGCTGTTCCAACTCCACATAAGGAGGGGGTGAAGGTGGGGGTGGATTGGGCAGATATTGGTCAACTTCCTGAAGAATTATTTCTATGTATTTCATATTTTGTGTTGTCTTGTTAACTTTAATTCTCTAATTTTAATGGTATACAATGGGTATGTGTATATTGAACTTTAATACAAAAAAAAAGAAAAGGAAAAGATATAAGATTTCAGTAGGACAGTAGGAATAAGTTCAAGAGATCTATTGTACTGCATGATGACTACAGTTGATACCTGCACATTGCATACTAGAAAATTGCTAAAATTAAAGATTGTAAGTGGCAAAAAAAAGAAGTATCTATGATAATGCACATGTTAATTAGTTTGAATTAGCCATTCCACAACTTATACATATTTTAAAACATTGCATTGTACACAGATGTCATTAATTCTAATTGTTAGATTCCTTCTTCTCTTCCCCACTGGTTTCTGGTATCTTTTTCTTGCTTCTCTACTTGGTTCTTTTCTTCCTGTCCTTCCGGGACTCATGGCAGCATCAGTGGGCCAGATACCCGAAGACTCAGCATCTATAGGCCCAGTGACTGTGAGACAGCCTGTGGGTCATTCCACCTTGTCCAGCCTCAGTTTGCTCATGGGCACCTGGAGACGATGGATCTACTGTGCTCATCTCACAGGCTGAGGTGGCAGTCACATGACAGGGACACAGCAGACCAAGAGACCCCAGCAGCAATGGAGGGAAGGCGGTGCTCCCCAGAAACAATGTGTGCCCCCCTTCACGGGATGCTTTTGTCCAAGCTGGAACTGGTAGAACATCCTTTTCATCACTGTAATATTACAACAGTGAAACAGACCCTAATAATTAACTGCTCAACCAGGGAATGCATGAATAAATTCAGATAGCTAAGCAAAAATCTGTTTGAGTTCAACAGGTAGTCTATGGGCTTCCATTTGTGCCAACTATTGTCACAGGTTTAGTTTGTATGAAATTCAAAGACTAGATTGCCTTCATGTTCTAATATGAAGGTGACAAAAACACCTATAACTACAATTCAGAAGTACCAGGAGAGAAGTAAAAAATGCAAGGAAGATTAAAAAGGGAGGGAAATATTACAACATTAGTAAGTCAGGGAAGGTTCACAGGCTTTGAAGGACAAACAGAATTTCAACCTGCATCATGAGGAAAGGGTCTCTCAGGCCCCGGGGAGAGCCTGCTCAGAGATACAAAGGCAGGAAAAGCAGGACTTGGAAGGGGTCAGTAAAGACTAAGTATCAACATAAATGAGAAAAGTGAAAACCAAATCAGGAAAATTTGATTAGATCCAAAGAATGGATATCTCCAAATATGAGGTGAGGATTTTAGATTTACTCTTTTTTTTCTTCTTCTTCCTCTTCTTCTTCTTTTTTTTTTTTTTGAGACAGAGTGCCACTATGTCACCACAGTAGAGTACTGTGGCAGCTAATAGCAACCTCAAACTCTTGGGCTTAAGGAATTCTTTTGCCTTAGCCTCCCAATTAGCTGGGACTACAGGCGCCCGCCACAGCATCTGGCTATTTTGTTGTTGTTGTCATTGTTGTTTAGCAAGCCCAGGCTGGGCTCCAACCTGCCAGCCCCAGTGTATGTGGTCAGCGCCCTAACCACTGAGCTAGGGTGCCAAGTCAGATTTACTCTTAAGACGGGAAAGAGTGTCTGAGATTCTGTCAGGCATTGACATCCTCAGCCAATTTCATTCTCAGAAGAACAGGTAATCAGTTACTATCTAAATAAATAATTCCTGCCCAAACATAACTTGCTGCTATCCAGTACAAACATTCTCTTTCTGAAACCCAGGTATCACCCTGTGTTAAATGGGATTAGCAATACCCAGATCATAGAGCTGTTTGAGGAATTAACAGTGACAATAACTATGCAAGCATCTGGCTTGATAATCTTCTCTGGTTGTCTGGGATCATTAGGCACGAACCATAACCTGGTTTGAAAGTCAACTGGGAAAGGACGCTGAGGAAAAACAACCTATTTCAGTTTAAAACATAAAGCCTGCTCCCTTGGCAGAGTCACTAGGGTGTAATCTCAGGGCACCTAATAGGACACTTCTGAATCTAGAATATAGATGGTTCTCTTAAAGAATAAAAGCACATCTTTGCCTTGGACTTGGCTTAGTTAACACACCCAAAGCTGCAGGGTCACTTTGTCCCTACTGTTCTATGCCCTCCTATGACTGGAATGAGGGCAGAGTCTCATCATCTCTCTTGGAACCCTTCTGACCCTTCCAAGCCCTTTTATGGAACATAAAACAGCATCAGTGAATTTGAATGATCTCAAATGAAAAACTTTCTGCTATGGTTGAATGTGTCCTCCAAAGTCTGTATATTGTAAAATTAATCCTTAATGCCATAGTGTTGGAAGGTGAGAACTTTAAGAGGGGAGTAGGTCACAAGGGCTCTGCTCCACTCACAGATTTATGCTATTACCATGGAAGTAACTGCAACTGAATTTGTTGTCAAAACCTTTTTCAAAGAAAATGCCAGACCTGAATGGCTTTACTAGTGAATCTACCAAATAACTGGTAGATTCCACACAAGCACTATTAAAAAATTGAAATGGAGGCCGGCGTGGTGGCTCAATGCCTATAATCTTAGCACTCTGGGAGGCCAAGGCTGGTGGATGACCTGAGCTCAGGAGTCAAGACCAACCTGAAGAAGAGCAAGACATGGTTTCTACTAAAATTAGAAAAATTAGCCAGGCAGGGTGGCACCTGTGGCTCAAAGAAGCAGGGTGCTGGCCCCATATGCCATAGGTGGCAGGTTCAAACCCAGCCCCGGCCAAAAACTGCAAAAAAAAAAAAATTAGCCAGGCATTGTGGTGCACACCTGTAGTCTCAGCTACTTGGGAGGCTGTGGCAAAGAGGATCACTTGAGACCAGAAGTTTGAGGTTGCTGTGAGTTATGATGTCACAGCACTCTACCCAGGGCAATAGAGTGAGACTCTGTCTCAAAATAAAAAAAATAATAATAATAATAGTAATAATGATAATTAAAATGGAAAGAACAGTTTGCAAATGATTTTATGATGACAGTATTTTTATCAAAAATAGATTTTAAAAATTATAAGAAAAGAAAACCATAGTTTAATATCTCTTGTGAATATAGATGCAAAATTTCCAAAATTTTAGCAAACTGCTACCAAATGGGGTTTATCCCAGGATCATAATGTTGATTTGGAATTTGCAAATCAATACAATCCACCGTAGCAACAAACTAAAAAAGAGAATACCATGTGATTATTTCCATAGGCATAAAAACAGTGTTTGTCAAAATCCAACTTCTGACAAAAAAAATCCTCAGAAACAAGGACTAGAAGGGGAATTTCTCAACCTAACAAAGGAGATCTACAAAAACTAGATCTACTACTAACCTACTACTAACATGATACTTAAAGTGAAAGACTGATTGGGAGCTACCACATGTCCTTCCTCTCCGGGTGGGGCTCTGTCAGGCCCTGGGCAAGGGGTGCCCACCACTGCCCCCTATCACCCCCTTTGGGCTTAGGCTCCGGGGAGAGACAGTTGCACAGAGCTGTCGCCACCTACTCTCTGTAGCTTGCTGTGTGTGGGAGGAGCAGCTTTGCCTCCAATGAGGCTCTTGGTTGAGAACTGTGGGGCTCAGGGACACACTTCATTGGTGAGTGCAAGGAGCACCACAGGCTGCTCTGGGATTCCTGCCTCAGGTCACTTTTGGCACATCACAGTGGTCTGTAAGTTGGGCCAGAGCAAGAACTTTGACCTAAAAAAGATCACAATGTGGACCACCCATGAAGAAACTTGGCTAGAGCTGGCAGCCTATGGGAGGGTCCCTCCATTGCAGAAGTCTCGACAATGTTATTTTGGAAGTCAAGTGCATCCCAGGGACCCCTCTCAGGCAGCTGTGCAGGAGCAGAAATTTCAGCTGAAAGCCAGCAGAGGTAATAGGGAAGGTGCCCCTCAATTCTACTCTGGATTTGTACATCAAGGCTCATCACTGACTTCGAAAAGCCATCAAGTTTTGCCACTCATGGGCTGCAGTATGGCAGTGTGGAGGGAACACGGCCTTCCAATGGAAGTAGGTTCCCCTTGACACTCCATCACAGGGAGCCTGTTTCTGCTCCCAGTCAGGACCGGGAAGCTGGGCAGCAGGTGGGTAGAGGGAAGGAAAAGGCCAGGACACGTGGGCTGCACTACTCCCATCTCGGGGGCTGAGCAGAGACACTGGCCTGTATTCACACCCCGACATCACAGGTGCCCAGGAAATATTTGTTGAGGGAATGATTTTTCTGAAAAGTTCTGGGAGGAAAATCTTATCCCAGATTGATGTCTTTGGCATTGCAGGAATTCCTATTATTTTATGTACTCAGTAATGGCAAGATGGAAATCCAATCCTCGAATCATCTAGGAGAATGGATGATTATGGATGGATAAATACGGAAGTACAGATGGTTCCATCTGACAAGAGGAAGAGCAGAAATAAATCCACAATGTGGTACACACCTGGAGCAAAACCGAAACTCTAGAAATACATAGAAGATTTTGGTGAAGGAAAAAACAGCACCGTAAAATAGTAAGCCATGGAAGGATTGTGTAAAAAGTGTTGAGAAAACTAATGCCTACTTCTGAAATAATAATAATGCTGGATTCATGCTTCACTATTTACAAAAATATTTTTAAAATTCAGGTGTATTAAAAAAAGTAATAGGCTTGGCGCCTGTGGCTCAAGTGTCTAAGGCACCAGCCATATACATCTGAGCTAGCAGGTTCAAATCCAGCCCAGGCCCACCAAACAATGACAGCTGCAACCAAAACTATAGCCAGGCATTGTGGCGGGCACCTGTAGTCCCAGCTACTTGGGAGGCAGAGACAAGAGAATCGCTTAAGCTCAAGAGTTGGAGGTTGCTGTGAGCTGTGATGCCACGGCACTCTACCCAGGGTGACAGCTTGAGGCTCTGTCTCAAAAAAAAAAATTAATAAAAAACATTAAACCGTAAGTGCTACCATAGAAAGTAGGTGAATACTGTTTTGATCAGAGAAAGAAAATCCTTTCTTTCTAGTACCAAAAGAAGAAGAAAAGCCAAAAAGGGAGAGACTAAAATATTTTTATTACATTAAGCAATTTTATCCTACAGAACAAACAACATGAACCAGGTTTAAAGAGAAACCAGAGAAAATATTAACATATTTGACAAATGACAAATAATGTTGACTCCACTCAGATGAGTGCACAGAGTACTCAAAGACCAGTAGACAGAAAGTAGAATGGTGATTTCCTCAAACACAACAATGATGAAGACACAAGTTACCAAAACCTCTGGGATAGAGCAAAAGCAGTCCTGAGAGGAAAATTTATTGCCCTAGATGCCTACCTTCAAAAAACAGAAAGTGAATGCATCAGCACACTCACAAACCACCTTATGGAATTGGAAAAGGAACAATATAACCCCAAACCAAATAGAAGAAAAGAAATAGCCAAAATTAAATCAGATTAATGAAATTGAAAACAAAAAACATTCAAAAAATTAACAAAACAAAAAGTTGTTTTTTTAGAAAAGTAAATAAAGTAGATAAGCCCTTAGCCAGACTTACTAGAAAAAGAAAAGTAAAATCTCTAGTAACCTCAATCAGGAATGATAAAGGAGAAATAATAATAGATGCCACAGAAATACAAGAGATTATCTCTAAATACTACAAGAAACTCTATGCCCAGAAATTTGACAATGTAGAGAAAATAGATCAATACTTGGAATAACACCCCCTTCCTAGACTTAATCAAGATGAAATAGATGTACTGAATAGAACAATTTCAAGCACTAAGATTAAAGAAACAATAAAAATTCTCCCAAAGAAAAAATGCGCTGGTCCAGATGGCATCACACCAGAATTCTATCAAACCTTCAAAGAAGAGCTTATACCCATACTGCAGGAATTATTCCCAAAAATTGAGGAGGAAGAACTCTTCCCCAACATGTTCTATGAAGCGAATATCTCCCTGATACCAAAACCAGGAAAAGACCCAGCCAAAAAAAGGGAACTACAGACAAATTTCACTAATGATTATAGATGCAAAACTTCTCAATAAAATCCTAGCTCATAGATTCCAGCTTATTATTTAAAAAGTCACACATCACAATCAAGTAGGATTCATCCCAGGGATGCAAAACTGGTTTAACATACACAAATCTATAAACATAATTCACCATATCAACAGGGGCAGAAACAAAGACCATTTGATCCTCTCAATAGATGCAGAAACGGCATTCAATAAAATTCAACATCCTTTCCTAATTGGAATGCTGAAGAACATAGGCATTGGCAGCTCATTCCTTAAACTGATGAAAGCCATCTATGTATGACAAACCCACAGCTAATATTATACTGAATGGAGTAAAACTGGAAGCTTTTCCACTCAGGACTGGAACAAGACGAGGGTGTCCTCTATCGCCATTACCATTCAACACAGTGCTAGAATTTCTAGTCTACAATCAGGCAAGAGAAGCAAATGAAAGGCGACCAAGTGGGGGCAGAGGAAGTGAAACTCTCCCTCTTTGCCAATGATATGCTTGGCAAAGAGAAGCATATACTTAGAGAACCCCAAAGACTCAACCCCCAGACTCCTAGAAGTGATGAAAAAATACAGTAATGTCTCAGGATATAAAATCAATGTCCACAAATCAGCAGCCTTTGTATATGCCAATAACAGCCCAGATGAGAAGGAAATCAAGGACACAACACCCTTCTCAGTAGCTCCAAAGAAAATGAAATACCCAGGCATATACCTTCACAAAAGAGATGAAGGACCTTTATTAAAAAACTATAAACTCCTAAGAAAAGAAATAGAAAATATCAACAAATGGGAGAACATACCATGCTTGTGGCTGGGAAGAATCAACATAGTTAAAATGTCTATACTTTCCAAAGCAATGTACAGATTCAATGCTATCCCTATTAAAATACTATCATACTTTCAAGATCTGGAAAAAATAATTCTTCGTTTTGTATGGAACAAAAAAAAAAACCCGATGTAGCCAAGGTAATTCTTAATAATAAAAACAAAGCTGGGGGCATCAGCCTACCAGACTTTAGTCTGTACTACAAGGGCATAGTGATGAAAACAGCATGGTATTGGCACAAAAATAGAGACACAGTCATTTGTAACTGAATAGCAAACCATGAGATGAAACAAACATCTTATAGCCACCTAATCTCTGATAAGAACATACACTGGGGGGGGAAAAGTCACTATTCAATAATTGGTGCTGTAAGAACTGGATATCCACATGTAAAAGACTAAAATTGGACCCGCACCTTTCTCCACTCACAAAAATTGATTTAAGATCAATAAAAGATCTAAATCTAAGGCATGAGACAATTAAAATCCTCAAAGAAAGTCTGGGGAAAACACTGGAAGCTAACGGCCTGGGGAAGAACTTTATGAGGAAGACTTCCGCGGCAATCGCAACAACAAAAATAAACAAATAGGACTGAAAAGCCGCTGTACAACTAAAGCGACAACAACCAAAGCAAATAGACAACCTACCCAATGGGAGAGGATATTTACATATTTGATTCAGACAAAAGCTTGATAACTAGGATCTACAGAGAACTCAAATTAATAAACAAAAGAACCAGCAATCCCTTAGATCACTGGGTAAGAGAGATGAATAGAACCTTCTATAAAGAAGACAGATGAATGGCTAACAAACATATGAAAAAATGCTCATCTCCCTAATTATTAGAGAAATGCAAATCAAAACCACGCTGAGATATCATCTAACCCCAGTGAGAATGGCTCACATCACAAAGTCTCAAAACTGCAGATGCTGGTGTGATGTGGAGAGAAGGGAACACTTTTACACTGCTGGTGCGATTGCAAACTAATACAACCTTTTTAGAAGGTAGTGTGGGAAACCCTCAAAGAACTCAAGCTAGACCTCCCATTTGACCCTGCAATCCCATTGCAGGGCCTCTACCCAGAAGAAAAAAATCCTTTCACCATAAGGACACTTGCACTAGACTGTTTATTGCAGCTCAATTTACAATCACCAAAATGTGGAAACAGCCTAAATGCATGCAATCCCAGGAATGGATTAACAAGATTAACAAGCTGTGGTATATGTACACCATGGAATACTACTCAGCCACTAAAAAGGATGGGGACTTTACATCCTTTGTATTAACCTGGATGGAAGAGGAACACGTTATTCTTAGTAAAACATCACAAGAATGGAGAAATAAGAGTCCTATGTACTCAATTCTGATAAGAGGACAATTAAGGTCCTAGTACACAGTGGTGGGGGGGAGAACTGAGAAAGGGAAGGAGGGAGGGGGGAGGAGGTCAAGGGGCATGGTACACCTTTTGGGGGCGGGACACAAATATAAGAAGTTCCTTATCTAACAAAAGCAATCAATGTAACCTGGTTCTGTGTATCTTCAATGAATCCCCAACAATTAAAAGAAAAAAGGAAGTAGAATGGTGGTTGCCAGAAGTTGGTGGGAATATGGGGTTATTATTTAACGAAGTTTCACTTTTGCAAGATGAAGAAAGTTCTGAGGACAGCCCATGGGAAGGTATTTAACACCTCTGCACTGTACACTTTAAAATGGTTAAAATGATAAATTGTATGTTATGGACATCCTACCACAATTTTTATTTATTTATTTTTTACTTACCCTCCCTCCATCCCAACACAATTTTTAAAAATAAGTATTTTTTAGTGTTCCACTATTGATAAAATACTGAGGTATTGCAAATGCATGATAAAAATGAAGCTTATCTGACAATATTGAAAGATGTACAATTGCCATGTAGAAAGAAAAAGGCAGGATTCAGATCTCTATACAATGTTTTCCTCTTTAAACTACATGATGTATAGAGGCAGACAAGAGTGGGTACCTCTGTGTGTGTAGACGAAATGTCTGGGAGTTGGCGAAATTAAATCATTAGCAATTTGTATATCTGTGGGAAACAGAAATCAAGGCAACTTTCATTTCTGCTCATATGTATCAGTGTTGTTTTAACTTTTTGCAAAACACATTTTATTTTTGTAAATATTTTATTTACGATAAACCAATAACAGAGAAGAGTTCTAAGACCAGAGTCCTTGGCGTGGTGGGTTCCTGCCCGTGCTCTGCTCTCCAGGGTGTCTGTGGTCACTCTTCTTCACTCTTAGGTATCCTGTCTGCAAAAGCAAAAACAACTCTCACCACTCTGCGCGGTTTAATTCTGACCTAACATGCATTAACAGTTTATTACCACCTCAGAAGATGCGATATTATTGACTGCATGACATGAAACAGGATAGAGATAAGCCTCATAAGAACTAGCACTTACTGGACACTATTCCTCTGTTAACATAAACAGATCTTTTTGAGATCGAGTTTCATTCTATCACCCAGGTTAGAGTAGCAATCCTCCTGTCTCAGCCTCCTGAGTAGCTGGGACTTACAGGCACCCACCACAACTCCTGGCTAATTTTTCTATTTTTAGTAGAGACAGGGGTCTCACTCTTGCTCAGCTGGTCTCAAACTACTGACCTCAAGGGAGCCTCCCACCTTGGCCTTCCAAAGTGCTAGGATTACAGGTGTGAGCCACTTCGACTGGATGTCATGAACATTTTTTAAAAATCTTTACAGACCTCTGGTACTATGACAGTTCGTCATTCCTACCTGACAGTGGGTGGGTGAGTACCGTACCCAGGTAGCCCTGCCCTTCTGGGGAGCCACAGCACTAAGACAGTCTGTAGACCCAGCCTCATAGTTCTGTGGTCTAAATGTGCACAGGTGGAGTCACACTTGGCACAGGAGGGGCCAGTTAGGCTGTGCCCTTCACTTTCTCTCATTCTGGCACAAAGGAGCAGCTCCAACCTGTGTCACTGAAACAGACTTTCTGGGGAGTGCCTGACTGAAGACTAGAATCGGCCCCACCCCACTAGATGAGGGCTGTGTCCTGTTTGACCTTTCTCAGGGGGGCCCAAAGCAGCCACAGCCCCACATAGCTCCTTCCCCCCCCCCATCCCACCCCCACCTGCACACCTCAGGCTCCAGAGGGTGACAAACTCCTGACACAAACAGTTCCTGCAGAGTGGCCAAGGATGTGACCATGACAGACCTTAATCAAAGTCTACCAAGGGTAAGGGAACAAGGAAGTGTTAGAAATTGTGCCCACTGTTTACAGGGTATGTACCCTGCCCTTGAAACAAAAGGAAACATTCAGAACTTAAAAACTCAAAGTTCCTCTCCAGAGAGGAATGAACACATTGCTTGGGTACCATACAAATTTTTAATGATTTCTATTTTCCAAAAAGCAATAAGGAATGCAGAGGTGACCCTCCAGATGTGGCCTCAACAGTGTAAATATAAAGAACAGGAGGCCTTTTGTCTGCTGTAAGACATAGTGCAGCAGAACAGGAGCTGCTATTAGTTGTAACCTGGAGAGGGGATATCACTTGCCTAAAAAGAAAACCCCAACTGTGCAACATGACACGCAGAAGCCTGAACACACACACTTGGTGCACACCTCAGACACTAACCCTGGTCCTTGCTGCACCTGCAATGTCTTTCCTCAGCCCTCACACAGGTGCAGTCATCCTCCCAGGTGGACCAGGGCCACGCGGGGTGAGTCCCAGGCACGGCTGAGACAGCAAAGCATCCGTTGTTCTCCCTCGTCAGGTCCCACCAGCAGGGCAAGCCCTAATGGCAGGGGCCCTGCCTTTGTGACCGTGAGCGACAAGCAGGACTACAGCCAATCTCACTCAGAGCTGCAGGTCTACACTAACGCAGATACTGCATCCTGCCTGTGTGTCTCTGGGAGCTCAGGCTATCTGGAACCCAGAGCCCCAGTCCTCCAGGGGCACACTAGTGACTCACTTTCTGGGGAGCCAAAGGTGCACACTTCCCAAAGCACATGTCTTGTTGGGAACGAGGAAGGAAAGGCTGGTCAGTCGGAGGGAAAGTTCTGCCCCAGGAGAGGCATGAGAAAGCAGCACAACTTCGGGAGCAAGCCTCCTCCTTGAGATTAACTGAAGTAAATAAGGGAAAGGGTGAGGCTGGGGTTGTCTTGCAGGAACACAAATCAAAGAGACAGCGGCAGCCCCTACCAAACCCCCTCCCCTCATCCCCTCCTCCAGGGAGCAACTGCAGGGTGAGCCCCGTTCAGAACTGCCCAGCCTCGAAAACCAAACAGACCTGGCAGGAAGGGCCAGCCTCAGGTCTCCAGGCTGAAAACTAAATCCAGCCACAGCCAGATAGAGACTATGTGCCACATGACGTGCAGGCCACTTAGGGCGAATGACAGGGAGGGTTGGTTACTAGAAGCTTACTCTGGATTGCGACACCTCCCTCCAGCTCTGTCTTTGAGGTTGTGCAATCCTCCAGCCCTATAAATACAGCAACACTCTGGCCTCTGGACGCCTCTGCCAGCTCCACCTCTGAGACCCTGGTGCAGCCTGCCAGCCACCATGAGGACCTGCCTTTTCCTGCTGATGCTCTGTTTGCTGTTCTCCCGGGTGGCCCCAGGTAAGCCGTGCAGCCTGCCAGAGAGCACCCCCAGAGCTGGGGCTGACGGGAGCTGAAGACAGCTGCTGGAGAATGTCCTGGGTTGAGTGACAGGCCAGCCCTAAGGGTCTGTGAGCTGTCCCCTTGCACAGCATGGGAATGAGCCTGGCAGGGATGTGCCATTCTCAGGTAGCTCCCTGCATCTCCAGCCCCTATGTTCCTCCTGGCCATCGAGAACACGTCTTACGTAGGCCAGCTTCCTAACCAGAGAGAGGTGCCGCCCCGTCCTCTCCAGTTCACTGGGTGCAGCCTTCCAGGCGCCCTGCTACAGGCAGGTGCTGCCCCTCCCAGCAGGCTACCTCAGCCGTGCCTGGGACTCACCCTGCGTGCAGCAGGCCAGGTGCACAGGCATCTCCTGCCTTCCCTCCAGGGCAGGGCTTTCCCCAGGCAACAGGATTCCAGCTTCTCTGGGCCAAAGCAGCCAAGTCCCTGGTGTGGTGCTGGGACTCTGTAGGAGGAACTGGGAATGCATTCACCCCAGCCCTATTCTTTACACAGAGTGCCCTTGAGCAAGCCACATGCGCCTGAGCCTCAGTTTCCTTGTCTGCAAGACGAGGGACTGGGGAAAATGACTCCAAAAGCACTTCAGCTCAGGAACCCTCCATACAATCCTGTGGGTTTCATCCTACAGATAGATAGGACTAGTTGACTCCAGTTATGTCTCAGTTTTCCCATATGAAAACTGGATACAAAAGCATTCTAAAAGCAGAGTGGTTTTATGTTGCCAGTTGAGACCCATTAGGGAGGTAGTGAAATCAATTCAAAATTTGGGCAGCACCTGTGGCTCAAAGGAGTAGGGCGCCGGCCCCATATACAAAAGGTGGTGGGTTCAAACCCGGCCCTGGCCAAAAAAAAAAAAAAAGCTGAGATCAATTCAGAGTTGCAGGCATGCTCTTCAAGACTAGAAAATGCCAGCACATGCGACATAGTGAAGGTGCATTCTGTATACTACACCCATATTTCACTTCGGGGTGTGTGCACCTGTTTTTACTTAGCAAGAAGATATTTTTTTCTTATGTCAGTTTGAGGCAAACTCAAAAGAGTTTGAAAGCCACATTGCTAACATGAAGAGTTTTTATTTTCAGTCTATAACATTTAAATAGGATTAAGAGTAACTTGTTCAAAGAACAGGAAATAAACCGTTTTTCCAAGGATATGGAGGGAAGGCTAAAGTCACTAATCATTCCTTCTGGACCCAGCAGCTGGCACGGTCACATGTCCAGGTCACCTAGTGTTCCCTCCCAGGCCCTGCTCCCGTCTGTCGTTTGCTGACATTTAAATCCTGCCAGAACGTGACTGCTCCATCGGGGGACACGCTCTCCCCTGGGAGGTGCTGGACATCACCTACTCCTGGAAAGGGTGGAGAGCAGGCCCCATATACTGAGGGTGGCGGGTTCAAACCCGGCCCAGCCAGCTAAAACAACAATGAGAATTGCAACAAAAAAATAGCCGGGTGTTGTGACGAGTGCCTGTAGTCCCAGCTACTCGGGAGGCTAAGGCAAGAGAATCCCTTAAGCCCCAGAGTCGGAGGTTGCTGTGAACTGTGACGCCATAGCACTCTACCCAGGGTGACAAAACAAAAAAAGAGCAGACCTACTCACCTCTGAGATGCAAGCCGGGGCAGCTCCAAGCAGGCCCAGCACCACCTAAAGGGGAAAACTGCCCTGAAACATTCACACGGTGGGGGCAGCAGGGAAGGGCGCTGCTCAGTATGAGTATCTCCTGTTGGGATTTTATGTGTTGGTCTGAGGGGGTGTCTTCTGCATGACATCATGTGGGCTCCCCAGACCCCTGGGCCATGCTGCAGGCAGCCCCCATGTGCACCTGCTTCCCTCTTCAGGAACCATGTCTGTTGGTGGTGTTGTGTTGCTGCTGTTGTTGCTGCTGCTGCAGCTCTAGGGTTGTCCTACCACCCACCCAGCTGTGAGGTCAGGGCAGGGAGGAAGCTGGAGGTGGCCCCTTGACGGTGCTCAGGCCCTGGTCAGAAGCCCTGCCCACCCTGAACCCTCACACAGCACCAGTGTATTCCCATCTCTGTGGAGCTGTTAGAATTCATCTATTCACACCTGGCTGTTTCACATGAGGAGAAATTGAGCCCCTGTGACCCCAGGTGAATGCAAGTCCCAAGACTTAATGTTCTGTTTTGCCAGTTTTCTACTCTGCCAGAAAAAAAGAATGGGTTGCTTGCTCTTACACCACACAAACGGTCTTTCTGTGAACACAGAATGATCTCAAAATGACAAGGTGACTCTAGACCCTGCATCAGCCAGACAAAAACCCAGCCAAAGTCTTTGGAAATCAAGATAATTGGAGGCTGTTCTTTCACCAATTTAGTAAATAATTAGTTAGCAGGTGCTATGTGGGAGGGGGGTTGCCCTGGGAATGGGGCAACAGCCAGGAAAACACAAGCACCCCTCTGCTGACTGGCCACTCCAAAAGCAGAGCGCCAAGTGAGCAGTCCATATATAATTTCCCACCTAAAGACGATCACTGCGTGAGATGCTGGTAAGCACAGGGTACCCCAGAGCTGACCTAGCCTGCAGGGGTCAGGAAGGCTTTCTTGAGGAGGCTGAGAGGTGAATGAAAAATGGGAATCATTTTGGTATGGGTGGTTTTTTTAAAAAAAACTTTAATTCCTTTTCGACACTTAAAAATTGAGATATGTCACATATAATCTTGATTCTTCTATTTAAAATGCAAAAGCTGTGCAGCTGTGCAGTGAGCTGCAGGGAATCATGGCTGGTGCTCCAGATGGTGTGACATCAGGCCACCGCAGGCCCCCTGGTCTGTCACCTCCCTCAGTCCACTCTGTGCATTTGTGTGACTCTGGGCACCTGAATTTGTGGCCCTGAATTCAATAAACTGGTGGAGGGGAGTGGCAGGTAGACAGCAGGAAGAGCATGTGTAAAGGCCCAGAGGTGGAGGAATGAAAGTGAAAGTCATTGTGGCCACTTTGTGAGTATAAGTGACATGACTGGCCTTAGGCAGCGCAAGGACTCAGACTCGCCATCAGCCTCTCGAGGTCCAGATGTGCCCAGGGGCACTGGCCAGGGTTAAGGGATGAGAAATCCCACCAGGAGTGGCCCTGGGATGGTCTGGGGCCAGATCAAGTGAGGCCCTGTGGGGCAGGATAGGTGTTCAGGTTTGGGCGAGTCCCAAAGGTTTTCAAAGCGAGAGAGTGACAGAATCAGAAATGGCTTTTCCCAGATACTGGAGTGTACAGGCCATTTAGGGGGGAGAAGAGCAGCTCTGGGGCAGTGGCCTGGCCACACAGTCATTTCTCTCCAACTGTACTTTTTCCCAGACCAGCAACACTTCAAAATAGCAAAATTAGCCTAATTTGGACATGGTCATTCCTCAGCATGCTCCTACCTACCTCCCCAGGTCTCCATAGCCACAAGGCTGGGCCCAGCTCCTCCCCATGAACATGAGGCAAATGACCCCAGCCGCCACCCCTGCAGCCTCACTCTCCACCCTCCCTGTCCACCACCTGCTGTCTCACCCTGCAATCTCCACCCAATATGCTTGCTCTAGTTCCCTCCTGACCTCTGGTGATAGCTCCTAGGAATGTGCCTTCTCTGGCTGCTGGATCCCATCCAAAAAAGACATGCTCTGGCTTCCTCAGACACAGCCCTGTGGCTCCCAACCTAAGCCTAACAAAGGCACGTGGAGGGTAGCCCATGAGAAGCCACAGATGCTCGCCAAAACCCCAGTCATAAAAACCATAGGTGATACTTTGCAGCTGAAGAAAATGGCTTTACAAACATCACCCCACGAATGCCCCCAGTATCTGTATTTTGCAAAGAATAGAGTCTTTATATAGATCTTCTTATAGTGACTCTCAGAGAGGCTGACTTTTCAAATACTCACTCCAGCAAATGACAAGGGCTCAAATCCAGCTCTGAGTCCAGATCCTATATCTGTTCCTCACACTTCCCAAAGATCTCAGGATATGTCACAGGGATTTATCTCAAAAATAGTCTAGGAACTGCATAATAAACATTCATGACCTTAGCAAGAAGTGGTGCCAATTGTCAGCAGCCAGCGTCAGTTTCCCCGTGACAGGGGCGTGACTGATGCCAGATGCAGAAGAGAGCCTTGGATCATTTGTTGTACTCCAATTTGGCTTGGAATTGTGTTGTTTTATAGGAGTAGCTTGTGTATTTGATTTTATCCCCCAGAAACCCTAAAAAAGACACGTAGAAGTTCCAGTTCTCTCCAGCACCCCCTGATGCTACATCACGGTACCCCAGTGCCTACATGTACAACAGCCCGAATGCCCCCCTGACCCCAGCATCCCTGCCTACAGTCACCTTGTTCTGACCAGGAAAAAAGTCTTCGTTAACTTACCAAGGCCTAAGAGGTCCAATAAGCTAATCCCTCAACAGCGACCATCTCAAGTCGATTCCCACTGCTGGGTCATTTATTTATCATAGGTGCTGGAGTCTGTGGCAACTGCAAAATCTAGATTGTGCACCTGCACCTACATTTGCTCCTCACAGGCCCAGATTCATCAGTCACATGGACCCCTCCAGCGCTCTCCTGACCTTCTGTGAGTCCGTGCTTACATGCTGGTGCAGTCCCAGGGAGACAGAGGGGCCGAGTTCTGGCCTCATCTTCCCCCAGACGCTTATTGTTTTGGCCCTTCCCTCCCACCTCAGCCTGACGGTCTTTCCGTACAAGAAATTTATGTTTTAGTTCACATTTCTCCAGTTTTCCCTCCTTCTGCTCTTCCAAAACTTGACTTTTAGCTCTGATCATGCAAGGCCACTCTTAGGGCCCCACACACGGGCCCAGGTGAGTTTAGGGTGCAGGGACCAAGCACAAGAAGTCCCATCCTCAATAGTCTCTCTCCCTTCCCCATCTCTCTTTCCCCAAAAGTCTTTTCAAGAAATGTTCTTTTCATGGCTTTTTCTTTTTTTGAGACAGAGTCTCACTACGTTGGTAGAGTGCTGTGGCATCGCAGCTCACAGCAACCTCCAACTCTTGGGCTTAAGCGATTCTCTTTCCTCAGCCTCCCCAGTAGCTGGGGTGCCTACAGGCACCCGCCACAATGCCTGGGTATTTTTTTGTTGGAGTTGTCATTCTTTAGCAGGCCCAGGCCGGGCTTGAACCTGCCAGCCTTGGTGTATGTAGCTGGCGCCTTACTCACTGAGCTACTGGTGCCGAGCCATTCATGCCTTTTTAAAAATACAAAGCCCCAAAGATTCTTCTCTGTTACCAATGTATCTTCTTCATCATGGTCTTCATAGTCTTTCTTCCTGGAGCCACCACCACCTGACCTTCCTGGCTCTGATTTGCTCTCAGCGGCATCATCCTCCCTTCTTTTACACAGAAGTATTTTCTGAACACTGTGAACAACAAGCCTGCGATGAGCTCACAGCTAGAAACCATCCTTTGCCCCTTTTATTTTCTTCCGCAGTGACCCACTGCCACATAGTTTCTAAATTAGTTTCCTGTTACATAATCACAACTGCCCTTCATTGAAACAACACCCATTGTTACACCTGGTTAGCAAAACAGTTGGTGTTTCAGGTGCACCTTGGTAGGATTATTCCCTATCCAGCTATAACTGGCCTAGTAAATGTTTGTTTTACGGAGTCACATTTTTAGCCACCAGCCTAACAACTGGCACAATCCTACTTTTCCCTGCAGGCCTGTCCTGTACACACATCTTTTCATTCTTCGTTCTTACCTGCAAGTTGTCTCTTTTCTGTGCCCTTCTGGGTCATGGAAGGCTGCCTAATGATGTGTCAGTTTGTACTCCTCAGTCTAGCTTAGTGAGGACCAAGACAAGAATGAGTGCCAAGTTCAAGTTCAGAGGGAATGTCATCCTCCTTGGGAGGGTGAGGAGAAGAATGGGGCTGGGAGTTAGATGGGAGCCCATGTGCCTGGCCAGAAGGTAGAAATGGTCCTACGCAGTGATGAAAGGGAGGAGGCCAGAGCCTCACATGGCACAGGAGGTCCCCAGCTCTGGGAACATGAAGAAGACTTTTCAGAAGCCACTGTGTTTTAATCCATACTTTTAAAATAGCAAAACATAACCTTTATCCAGAAAAGTACATAGAACATGAGCATGTGGCTTCATGAATTATGATATTAAGCAAGCACCCCTGCAACCATAAGCAAGAGGATTGGCTGGTACCTAGGAAGCCCTTCTTGTGCCTTCTCCATCAAAACCTCCTCTTCCCCCAAGGGTAATCACTCACTTGACTTTTACAGCAGTGAATTTCTATATTTCTTATACTTTTACTGCATTAATATTCAAAATGAATAACATAGCTTAGTTTGTGCACACATTTCCGCTGGCCAAGAGGTCCCTATAAGCTCCTATTTCTAAGTGCTGAAAGGTGGCCTTGCTAGACTGTGGGATATGCACATATCCAGTTGTAATGGATAATCCCAAACTAGCTTGCACAATTGTTTACACAGATTTGCACTCCCACCACCAGTGAGTGAGAGCTTCCCCTCCTCCATATACTTGTCGACACTTGATAACATGGATTATTTTTAAATTTTAACTATATCAGGAGAGTAGCGGTATCTTATTGGAATTTTAATTTGCATTTCCCTGATAAATAACAAATTGAATGATTTTGTGTATAATTAATGATCACCTGTAATTTTTTGTGAAATGCCTGTTTGTCTTTCGCCAGATTATCAGTCTTATTGAATTGTAGTGGTTCCTTTTTTAAAATTTCAGAATATCACTGGGGCACGAACATTTTGTTTACATTGATTGCTTTTGTGCATTTTGAGTCAAAGTTACAAGTGTGCCCATCATGAAGACAGGGTGCTTTTCATCCATCAGTGAACTTGCCCGTTCCTTCCTCCCTCCCGCCTGCTGGCTTCCATGGAGTTTCACTACCAAACGTGTATGTGAGTGTTGATGGGTCAGTTCCAATTCAATAGCAAGTACACGTGGTATTTGTTTTTCCATTTTTGCGATATTTCACTTAGGTTGAAGAACGGTCTCCAGTTTCATCCAGGTTGTTACAAAAGGCATTAGTTCACCATTTTTTTGTTAGTAGTACTCCATGATATATATATTCTACATTTTATTAATCCACTCACAAATTAAAGGCACATGGGTTGTTTACACATCTTTGCAATTTTGAGTTGTGCTGTGATAAACTTTCAAATGCATATGTCTTTTTGGTAAAATGACCTTTCTCCCTTTGGGTAAATGCCCAATCGTGGTATTGCTGGCTAAAATGGCAGGTGTGGCTTTAGTTCTCTGTGGTGTCTCCCCACTGCTTTCCACAGTGGCTGTGCTAGTTTGCAGCCCCAGCAGCAGTGTGTGAGTGTTCCCCTCTCACTGCATCCACACCAGCATCTGTTTGGGGACTTTAATATCGAATTGTAATGGTTCTTTATGTATTCTGTATGCAAGCTTTGTGTCAGTTATACATATTACAAATATCTTGTCTTGTGTCTTGATTTTTTTCACTCTCTTACTGGAAACTTTCTTTTCGTAGAGGTTTATACCATGATTTTAATATAGTCAGATGTGTCATCTCTTTTTCTCTTAGAATTAGTGCTGTGTATATCTTGTTTAAGGAATCTCTGTTTACCCCAAAGACATGAAGACAGTCTCCAATATTGTCTTCTAAAAGCATATTGTTTTGCCTTTTACATTTAGGCTTATAATCCATCTGGTAATGGGGTGTGTGTGTGGTGTCAAGTAAGCATCAAGCTTTTTTTGTTCTAGCACGAACGTCCAATTGTCCCAGAATCAACTGCTGAGAAGACTATTTTTTCTCCACTGTTCTGCAGAGTCACTGCTGTCCTATATCTCTCGACATACACATGAATCTTTTTCTACATTCTGTTCTATGTGTATGTTTATCTGTTCTTGTGTCATTGCCACACTCCTAATCCCAGTGGCTCTATAATTAGTCTTGAAATCTAGTCAAGCCAGTCTCCTCTCCTTCCTCCCTAAGAGTGTCTTAGCTATTCTTCTTTTTTTTTTTTTTTTGAAACAGAGTCTCACTTTGTCACCCTCGGTAGAATGCTGTGTCGTCAGCCCACAGCGACCTCAAACTCTTGGGCTCAAGTGATCCTCTTGCCTCAGTCTCCCAAGTAGCTGGGACTACAGGCGCCTGCCACAGTGCCCGGCTATCTTGTCTATTCTTGTTCCTTTGAATTTCTAAGTAAAGCCTGTAATTAACTTGTCAAGTTTTATTGAAAAAACCTTGGGATTCTCATGATATTGGGTGGAATATGAAGATGAATTTAAGAAAAATTAACATTTAAAAAATAATCTTCAAGTGCTTGAGCATAGCATTTCCACTTGTTTAGGTCTTCTTTAGTTTTCTTTAATTTATTTCAAAATGTCTTGTGCCTTATGGATAGAAAGTATTACGCACATTTTCTTTTATATATATATGTATATGTATATGTATATATATATATTTTTTGAGACTGACTATCACTTTGTCACCCTCAGTAGAGTGCTGTGGCATGCACTTGAAGATTATTTTTTTAAATGTTAATTTTTCTTAATTCATCTTCATATTCAACCCAATACCATGAGAATCCCAAGAGGTTTTTTCAGTAAAACTTGACAAGCTGACTACAAGCTTTACTTGAAAATTCAAAGGAACAAGAATAGCCAAGATAGCCGGGCATTGTGGTGGGCACCTGTAGTCCTAGTCACAGCTCACAGCAACCTCAAACTCTTGGGCTTAAGCAATTCTTTTGCCTCAGCCTCCCAAGTATCTGGGACTACCTGCACCCACCACAACACCTGGCTATTTTTTTGTTGTTGCAGTTGTCATTGTTATTTTTCAGCTGGCCCAGGCCAGGTTCAAACCTGCCAGCCTGCGTGTATGTAACTGGCCTACCCACTGAGCTACAGGCTCCACCCACATTTTCTTATATTTATCTAAGCATTTCATATTTTTTGCTCTTTGACATGGTATAATGTACTTTAATATCACTTTTGCTGTTGGTTGCTAATATACAGAAGTAAAATTTGATTGTTTTTTACTTCCTTTTGTATTTATTTTATACGAAGGAAATTTGCTAAACTGACTTGCTTAAATGGTGCCCATATTATTTCTATCTTTTTAGTCCTTATATCTTTTTTTTTCTTTGTCTTACTCCCCTGGCTAGTACCTCAAATACAATGTCAAGTGGAAATGGTGACAGCCATTGTCCTCATCTTGTTACCAATGTCAAATGCAAAGCTTTCAATTTCTGACCATTAAGAGTACAATTTCTTGGCCAGGCACAGTGGCTAAGGTCTGTAATCCTAGCACTCTGGGACACTGAGGCAAGTGGATTGCCCTGAGCTCACAGGTCCAAGACCAGTCTGAGAGAGCGAGACTGCATCTCTAAAAATAGCCATGTGTTGTAGCAGGCACCTATAGTCCCAGCTACTCGGGAGGCTGAGGCAAGAGGATCGCTTGAGCCTAAGAGTTTGAGGTTGCTGTGAGCTATGATGCCACAGCACTCTACCAAGGGCAACAAAGTGAGACTCTGCTCCCCCCCCCAAAAAAGTACTATTTTTTAAAGGCTTTTGTAAATATTCTTTATCAGATTAAGTAAGTTCCCTCCAGGTCCTAAATTTGTTCAGCATCTCAAATTGATGCTGAAATTTTTTAAACTTCTTCTCTGCATCAGTTGAAATTATCTTAGGGTTTTTCTCCTTTATTGTTCATAGCATTGATCTCAAGTGTTAAATGGAACCTTGTATTTGTGAAATAAACTGGACCTGGTTTTATTTTATTTGCTAATATTCTATTTTTTATACAACATAGACACTGTATCTTATTTATTACTTGATAGAATTTGCTGACGAAACCATCTTGTCCCTGAGTTTTACTTGTGGACTCAGTGTCCTGATAGCTAGGGGACTATTTAGATTTTCTAATTCTCATTGTGTTTATTTTCGTAAGTTTTTTTCTAGAATTTCTTCTATTTCAACTAAATTTTCAAGTTCATTACCATAAATTCATAATAATCTTCTGTTTTATATTAGTAGGATATGATATTCCTGCTTTCATCTCTGTCTTCTCCCAAATCTCAACCCAGTAATTCTTCACTGTTGGTTCTCTGACACCTACAAGGTATATGTGGCTACGTGTGTCCAGATGTTCTTGTTGGGCTGTCTGGTTCCCTATTACCAGAAGCCAAAGACCTTCAGAAGCACTTAAATTCCACAAACATTCACAGGCCCTGTTCCAAGTTAGAGTCATTACTTCTCTTAAGAAGCATGGCCGCTGTTAGGAGAAACAGACATGTGTGTGGTCAAACCTAACGCAAGGGGAAAGACAAATTCCACAAAAAGACAAGTGCTATGTGAAAGGCCAGTAGACAGTAAGAAGTCTCTACTGCTCAAGCAGGAAGGAACCTCAGTGTTCTAGACCAAAGGTCTTCCAAAAGTGTGGTCTATGGACCAAAAGCTTTAGCATCACCTGGGAGCCTGATAAAAATGCCAGTGATCAGTCCTGATCCAAACCTACTGAATCAGAAACTCAGTTGGGGGGGTGGGGAGAAGTCGTGGTTCAATAACACCCCTAGGTGATCTAAATATATGCTAAAATTTGAAAACCATGAAGCAGTTCTCAATTCTTTACTGCACATTAGATTCATCTGACATTTAAAATACAAATACAAAGACCCCCTCCCTGAACAATTAAGTCAATACTTCTAGGAACATCCCAGGTGATACTAACATGTGCACAGTGTGGTGATAACTGCTATAGACCAAGACTTCTCAATCTTGGCACAACTGGCATTTTAGAACAGATGATTCTCTGTTATGGGGCTGCTCTGCACATTGTAGAATGTCTAGCGGCATCCCTGGCCTCTACTTACTAGATCCCTACAACACCCCTGTCTGGTCATGACAACATACAATATCTCCAGACATTGCCAAATGTCTAGTCATCACAGACACCCACACACCTGGATCAAATTGGGTGGCCACAACAAGACTATGCAGTAAATAAACTGTGTGATCCTTTATTCCCTCCTTAATTCCCTGGGATGGGAACAGGGAAAGAATGGAGTGAGGATAGAGCTTTTTAAAGAGATACTCTTAAGAGAGAACTCTAAATGTCTCCCCATTTACAAATAGCAAAGCAGACCATATTGTCTTCTCCTTCATCCCAAATTGTTGGCGTAGAAACCCATTTAGAGCCATTAAGAGACCACCTATTTTAAGAAGCCAACCCACCTTGCTAGGTAGAACATGATCGGTTGTTACAGGATAATGAGCAATTCAATCAAACTCTCTGAGCCTTAGTTTATGTACAAATTAGGGGAAAAGCAATGCATTCTTTGGAGGATTACATGCAACTGTAACTATGTTA
>CAUYRH010008251.1:0-18750 GCA_963574655.1 Perodicticus potto
GCGCCTGTCGTCCCAGCTACTTGGGAGGTGGAGGCAAGAGACTCGCTTGAGCCCAGGAATTGGAGGTTGCTGTGAGCTGTGATGCCACAGCACTCTATCCAGGGTGACAGCTTGAGGCTCTGTCTCAAAAAAAAAAAAAAGAACTTATGGTGAGCTAGATGTGGTGGCTCATGCCTGTAATCACAGGACTTTGGAAGGCCAAGGCAGGAGGATAAACCTGGGCAAGAAAGTGAGATCTTATCTCTCAAAAAAAGTTTTTTTTGAATAGCCGGGTGTTGTGGCGGGCGCCTGTAGTCCTAGGTACTTGGGAGGCAGAGGCAGGAGACTTGCTTGAGCCCAGGAGTTGGAGGTTGCTGTGAGCTGTGATGCCATGGTACTCTACCCAGGGCGACAGCTTGAGGCTCTGTCTCAAAAAAAAAAAAAGAAAGAAAGAAATTTTTTGAGAGATAGAAAATTATCATTTTTTGAGAAAAAAAAAATATATTTTTTGAGACAGAGCCTCACTCAGTCACCCAGGGTAGAGTGCCATGGCATCATTGTGGCTTACAGCAACCTCAAACTCTTAGGATTAAGAGATCCTCTTGCCTCAGCCTCTGGAGTAGTCAGGACTAAAGGCTCCTGCCACAACACCTAGCTAGTTTTTCTATGTTTACTTTTTATTTGTTTTTTTTGAGACAGAGTCTCAAGCTCTCACCATGGGTAGAGTGCTGTGGGATCATAGCTCATAGCAACTGCCAACTCTCAGGCTCAAGCAAATTCTCTTACCTCAGTTTTTCTATTTTTAGTAGAGATGGGGTCTCGCTTTTGCTCAGGCTAGTCTTGAACTCATGAGCTCAAGCAATCCACTCACCTCTGCTTCCTAGAGTGCTAGGAGTTTTTCTATGTTCAGTAGAGACGGGGATCTCACTTTTGTAGGCTGAGCTCAGGTGATCCACCTGCCTTGGCCTCCCAGAGTGCTAGAATTACAGGTGTGGCAACCACGTCTGGCCAAAACCAAAAGTTAAAATTTAAGTGTGCATGGTGGTGCATGCCTCTAGTTCCAGATACTTGAGAGGCTGAAAAGGGAGGATCCCCTGAGCCCAGGAGTTGGAGGTGACAGTGAACTATGATCGTGCCATTGCACTCCACCCTGATTAATAGTGTGAGACCCTATCTCTAAAAGAAATAAAATGAAATGAGCAACAACAACTAAGAACTTACAGGTTATGGAGTAAGATGCATCAAATCATTTTAGACTGTAGGCTCTAGGGTCAGACTGCCTGGGTTCAAATCTCGGCCCTTTTACTTGCCATATAACCTTGGGCAATTTCCCAAAGGAATTTTCTCAGATGTAAAATGGGGATAATAATAATAATTACTTCATCAGGTTGTCAGGAGAAAATGAGACAATGTTTGTTAAGAGCCTGGCACAGTGTGTGGAAAATAGTTAATTTATAAAAATAGTTATTGCCACCACCACCATCACTACACCTAGAGATACACATGAAAGAGAAGTCATTATCCAGCTCTTACAGAGACTAGCTCCGATTTCATTTTATTGGTTTTTTCTTTTCTTTTTTTTTTTTTTTTTGCAGTTTTGGCCAGGGCTGGGTTTGAACCTGCCACCTCCAGTATATGAGGCTGGTGCCCTACTCTGTTGAGCCACAGGTGCCGCCCCCATTTCATTTTAGAAGTTCTAAAAACTCCCACCCTCCAGAAATACCCCAGACATGCTAAGAATATATATATAGCATGCATAATAAACACACACATAAATCACACCTTCAGTGACTAGAGATAGGCAATGTGGAATTAAGATTCATAAAAATTCTGAAAGCAAATGGGGGTGAAGTATAAAAGCACTCTTATCCGGCTAGGAAAGCCAAAGCAAGGATTATGTATAAGACACAAGGAAGCTGAAGACTGAGTTGTAGACTGATACAGAGACACAACACATTATCACATATTATGACTATCATTTTCTTAAGAGAAATTAATTAATGAAAACATTGAAAGGGCATAAACTCAGAATACAGAACAGTTTTTTAAATTGTATGTCTTTGTGGCTTTTTACGTTTTGAAAACACAAAAGCAGAGAGATGTGATAGGGAGTAACCAATGGGTGTAAAAAAGCTACCTGAGCTGAGAGCTAAAGTCAGACACACAGAGATCTCAAACAAGATCATTCCAGGAAGAATCTTCAGCACGTCTAAAGGTCCTGAGTCAGCAGCGAGTTTAGTTTGTGTAAAGAACAAACAAACAGGAGCAAGATTATATTAAATCTTACCTTTTAAAGGCTGGGCAAGACTGGGCAAGACTGGGCGCGGTGGCTCACGCCCGTAATCCTAGCACTCTGGGAGGCTGAGGCAGGTGGATTGCCTGAGCTCAGGAGTTAGACCAGGCTGCAAGAGTGAGACCCCATCTCTACTAAACATAGAAAAAACTAGCTGGGCATTGTGGCAGATGCCTGTAGTCTCAGCTACTCGGGAGGCTGAGACAAGATAACTGCTCGAGCCGCAAGTTTGAGGTTGCTGTAAGCTATGATGCCACAGCACTCAACCCCAGGGCAACTGAATGAGACTGTCTAAAAAGAAAAAAAAAACTCTTAAGTTTGAATCTGACTCTTGGGATGATAGGAAGTCTTGAGATGGGCAGGAATATGACACAATATCAAGACAAGAATTAGAAGAATAATCTCCTACCTGGGTAAAAGGGTAAAGAGCATCAAAAAAAAAGGAAATTTAGTTCTGATATTTGAACCATGGTAAGCTTGAAAATACATTCTTGGTAATGGAAAAACTAGGAAATAATGACAGGTTAAAAGGATCAGGATGATTCAGGTTAACATGTTAAACTGAAAGAGGGTGACACAAATGAGAAACAACCTGAGAAGCACTGTAAATGCAAATGGTGCCTCCTGAGAGACAGATGAAATCTGTAGATTTGGAAGCTACACCACATAGGTGGCACATATACACTGGATGGGACAAGATAAACCCCCTGAAACAGGTAAGTACAGAATCAGTCCTAAGAATTTAGGATTGAGGTGAGAAGACGTGACCAATCTTATTCTAACAAAGCTTTAAGCTTTGTTACTGAAGCACACATAATGAGAAAAAGGTTTTGTGCCACACATAGGATTTTCTTATAATGAATGAGTCACTTACTAAAACAGACATTTAAGACTATCTAGACAAATATTAATGTCTGTGAACTGCTCTTATGCACCACTCGGGAAAGATAACCTGGTGCTCAGGTGATTAGAGTAATACCATCTAGTTCCTGGAACTACCAGCTCAAATGTCATCTTGGCCACTCATTCAAAGTAAGTGAATAGACGGCATTCTATTTCACGATGGGAAGATTAAACATTCAAGTTCTATCTGGTATAGGGACAGTGTAGATAGAACACATGGCCCTTGTAAGAAAGGAGGATTGACCTTCTATTCTAGATTACACTTGCCATGCTCTAGAGGACGTCTCTGAGGGGAGAACCTTGTGTTCTGTTGCTTTGCTGAGTTATTTTACAGAAAGTTTATTCAAAGAGGCATCATTTAAAAGCTCATCTGAATGTGCCTCATTCCTCCACAAAAATTCTTCCATTCATGGAAGGACTGATTAACATCTTCTTGCCATCTTTGTTGTCAAGGACATAACAGTCTTTCCCTGTGGACTCTGTAAAATGCAAGAACTAAATGCATTTTCCCCATTACATGGACCATGCACACCCCCAACACACATACACACAATTTATGACACCAAGGACAGAGTTTTCATTGGGCTAGTTATATTGGAAGGGAAAAAGAACATGTTCAGAAATTTTGTGAAACAATAATTCCTAAGGAAAACATATGCATCAGGGGGAAACTTTAATAAGACTCTTTTCTGCCTATAAAATTTTTCTTAAGTCTAATGAAGCATTTGTTTACTCATAATTTCTTTTGCTACACCTATATTGAGAGTATACTAAGTAACAGGTATGGTGACAATTAAAAACAAAAACTGGGCACAGCCTAGTACTCTGGTAGGCTGAGGGAGGAGGAGTCCATGAGCTCTGGAGGTTGAGGTTGCTGTGAGCTAAGCTGATGCCACAGCAGTCTAGACCCATAACAGAGTGAGACTCTGTCTTAAAATAAACAAACAAACAAAATAAAAACAAAACCTAATAGGCAACGTAAAAAAATTTCTCACAATGCAAATAAGACCAAGGGATGACAAAAGAGGCTACTTAAGTTTGAGAATTGTGGTTTCACAAAAACAAACTTAAGGGATAGGGATGTTTGATACTCCCTAATTCTTACAGTAAATTAGTATTAAACACAAAGTGGTTCCCAACAGTTCCTGGTGGTCAAAAATTTATCTCTTCTTCATTAAATTACACTTAATTCCTGAGTTGACTGGCTAGACTGAACTGAAAATTTTGGCCACATTTTACTTAATAGCTAGATTTGAATTGAGGCAGGAATGCCTGAATACATGTACATATGTGTGTTGTATGCATGTAGAACTTGGAATCTATAGCTGTATCAGGTAAAGACTGCACCATGTAAAACTTAGAAAATGTTGCTTAAACCATTGGAAGTAATTTCAATTATGCTCATGTGAGTTCCCTTGCCACAGGATCTCTCCTCTGTGCCCCTGAGCAACACAATTCAGTCCTGGTAGTACAGAATCTGGCCTGTAAGCTTGTCCTGTGATCCCCTGAGTTCAAACCCTGACCATGCCAAGGAGAAGTGTGCTCGTTCCCCAAATGGAGTATGTCCTGCTGTGCTAGAGCAGCCAGGCAAGCAACTGCAGTGAGGGCCTGTGGGCAGGGAGCTCACAGTCTTGAGCACCGGTTGGTCCACTACAGATCCTTAAGGGGAAGGGTGTGAGCACCACGCTCTCTTTGGTGTGGCGGGTTCGCCAACAGAGGGGAAGCAGCTGCTCCTGACAGCCCTGGCTCGATTGCCCTTTGGGGCAACCTTGCTGACTTACATATGAACTGCAACTTAGCAGTAGTGGGCAGAGGTGGGAGAAGAGTCAGAACAGAGGAGAACTGGCACCCTGGTCCCCTTTGTCCCTTTCCCTGGAAATGTCTAAAGCTCTGGGATCACACAGTTCCCCCAGGATCTATTAGACCCCTGCAACCACTGAGGTTGTGCAGGAGCTGAGAAACGTTTGTATATGGATCACTGAAACAAAAACAATGTGCTGAAGCCTCCCGTCAAGGACAAACCCATATCATGGGTGGGGAGCCCGTATGGTGCCTGCTGCTTTGCCTTAGACCTGTGGCGAGGGGGAGACAGCTCAAAGAGGCTGGCAGCCTGGTGCTTCGACTTAAGATGGTCTCAGTTAACAGCAGCTTTCAGGCCTGTGAAGGTAGAGAATCTCTCCAGCGGCTTGGGAGCCTCCAGTCTGCCAGGAGTATGAGAGAAGAAGAAATAAAATCCTATGTACCCTTTCAACCTCCAAGTTCCTTGGGAGTTGGTTTCTGTTGAAATCTTGCTCCTTCCTGTCCTGCTCTGCAACTTCTTCTCATGGAATTTCCAGTAGTTTCTGGCACTTTTTCCTCAGAATTATACCTGAACCATGTTTTTTTCAATCTAACATTTCTCCTTCTTTCTGAGATGATATGGCAACCAATATTGCTAATCAGTCATCTGGCTGCCCCACCAGGAATCAAATTACACATTTAAAAGTGACTATATTATGCATACCATTTTCAAAATTTCAAGTTCAATTTAGACAATAAATCATCTTATAGTCCTATTTTTGGCACTAATAATGTCAGAATACTATACTTTTTATTATAAAAATGTAGACTATATAATCAGTCCAATTTCTATTGCTAATTTCTACATATTCCAGTATGGACTGAAGTAAACACCTTATTTTCTTCACTGTGGACCCAGATGTGGTGAGAACTGAGGATACACCCAAGAATAGGATTCTGTTCTCCTTCATTTCTATACTTTGTATGAGCAGAATGAGAAGCACCTGTTAAAGTTGCCAGATGATTAATGTGGCAGATGGGTAAAAGGGCTGCGATGAGGTCTATTTTTAGGCTAATAAAAACCTAATTATTTCAGAATCAATTATATTTATTACTAATTTTTAAACAGTCCAGAAATGCAATGGTGTTTTGCCCTTACAAATTTGAGTTCCAAAATCAAATGGATTTAGTGTTTCATTTCCTACACTAGATTATATATCAAAAATGATTTTATGTGGGGTTTTTAAAGATAAGTAATTAAGTAATTAGCACGTCTCAATTAATTCAAAGACATGAAGTTCAAAGGGATAATTTTTAAATGGCAATAGTTTATGTAAAGTATTCTTCATATATAAGGAAAATTATATTTCCTGCTTCACATCTTTTATAATTAAAACTGAGAAACAAAATGGTAGGGAATATAAATGCCTTATAAACATGTTTTCATCTACCAGAAATTAGTCTACTTTTAGCTTACTGAAATTCTTGTTATCTTAAATGACACTGAGGCTACTAAGCCATTAAAAAAAAACACCTCATAATACTTAAAACTTTTATACTTCAAACAAAACACTACTTTTTCAACTATAAATAAAGTTCGCAGACCTGGCATGCTGGCTCATGCCTTTAACGCTAGCTCTTTAGGAGACTGAGACAGGAGGATCCCTTAAGTCCAGGAGTTTGAGGTTGCAGTGAGCTATGATGATCCCATTGCATTTTAGTCCAGGCAAAGAGAGAAATCTTGTTTCAAAAAAATAAAAAATAATGTTCTTTCCAAGTACTAAATGCAAATTTCTCAAACTCTTTAAAAAACTAATAAACAAGGCTGGGCACAGTGGCTCATGCCTGTAATCCAAGCATTCTTAGAGGACAAGGTGGGTAGACTGATTCAGCTCAGGAGTTCGAGACCAGCCTGAGCAAGATCAAGACCTCCTCTCTCAAAACAATAGCTGGGCATTGTGGCAATGCCTGGAGACCCAGCTATTCAGGAGGCTGAGGTAAGAGGATGATTTGAACCCAAGAGTTGAAGTTGCTGTTGAGAGTGATGCATGGCACTCTACCTGGGGTGACAAAGTGAGAGTCTTGTCTTAAAAATAAAACCTGATAAACATTTAAAGGACATAAGTTTCAAGGAAATATTTTGACCTCATGCTTTCTTTTTTCTTTCTACATTTTATTTTTCTATTTAGAATATGTTGAACATAGAAATATCTCCTAAGTTTATAGTTATCTATGAAGACGGATGAACAATAAGAGAAAGTTACTAAATACTTAAATGAATGACATGTTAGAAAGTAATAACTCACTTTTTATTGTTACAGATTGTTAATTTCTCTCTGAACACAAAAAATAATCACTGAACTAAAAACAAAACAAAACAAAAACAAAAAAACAAAAAAACACTAGAGCTAGAAATGGTCTTTGCCTAATGTCTCCACCCTAATTATTGTAGTGTTTTACGTGTCCAGTAAAAATGACAGATACACTAGAAGATAGTTCAAAGAGTTCAGCATGCTTGAACCAATCATCTTGGTAACTATTGCGAACTTCAAGATAATTATGGCACTTAATAATAAGATGTTGGAGTGCATTTGAAAATTGATGACAGCCACATAAAATTTTTCATTTGTATTTACCTCCATTTCATTAGAAGTATTACAGTGTTTTGTTTTGTTTTGTTTTTGTTTGGGAGTCATTGAGGGTACAAAGAATTAGGTTACACTGATGGCATTTTTTAGGTAAATTCCCTCTTATAATTATGTCCCGTGTTGTTACAGTCCTAAAAATATATCTGTAACTGAAGGAGATATCATAGTTTGCTAACAACCTATCATTTATTCTCAATGCAGCAATACAAGCATTTTAATTTGAAGCTTTCCAAACTTGTGTCAATTTTGTTAATTTTATCTTCCTTCAAGGTATTAAATTATTCACCCTAAACCTCAAACTACTACGTAAGTTAGAAATAATTTTGTGGTTTGGTGCCTATAGCTCAGCAGCTAGGGCGCCAGCCACATACACTGGAGCTGGTGGATTCGAATCCAGCCCGGGCCTGCCAAACAACAATCACAACTACAACCAAAAAATAAAATAGCTGGGTATTGTAGCCAGTGCCTGTCACCCCAGCTACATGGGAGGCTGAGGCAAGATAATCACTTAAGCCCAAGAGTTTGAGGTTGCTGTGAGCTGTGCTGCCACAGCACTCTAGCCAGGGCAACATACTGAGACTGTGTCTCAAAAAAAAAAAAAAATTTGTATTTAATGATCGATATTAATTGTTAAATCAATAGCTAGAATTGCAAACCAACTATACTTTAGTAGGCAAGAGAATATATATTATCTAAGTAATTAATACCCAATAATTTATGGCTGATTATGGTAATGGATTTTTTTGAAAATGAAAAATATTCAATTTATTCACAGGTTACTCATTTTTTTTTCTAGAATATTAGAGGGCATACATCTTTGGGTTACATTTGCATCTGCAAATGCTATTTTAATGAGACCATATGAGGCTCTCATGTGAATGTAATAAAAAGATGTTTTGCTTATTTATACCTTGCTTAGAGATATCAGGAAAATTATATTTTATCCAAACACCATGTACTGCAATAATGGCATAATGAAGACATAGGACTCTCTTGGTCTAATCTGATTCTCTGCAGAGCAGATGTAGTTAGTACTTAGCAGTCTAGACTAAATATAAGGAGATTTATTTTAAAGTGCATCAACCCATACTCTTGTGATAGTCCCAAGATGAACTTAAGTTTACTTGATTATAATGATAAATTGTTAAAACATATGGTAAATCCCTAACAGAAGTATTACAAAAATAAGAAAATTCCACCAAGAACCCATCAAAACTGAATTGTAAACCCTCATGTAAGTCACTGAAAAAACTGAAACATTTTATAGGCAACAGAATTATTTTATAGAACAGTCAGCCAAAATTGAAATCATATATATATACATATATATATGTATATATATAAAACTTCCCTTTTTTTACCATCTCACTCATGAATTTCCATGTAATATTACATGACAACCCAATATTCATAAATATCACTTAAGAAAAAAGACTGGTCTTGTTTGTAAAATAAAATCACATACAGAGATGTACAATGAAGGACAACCAAAAACTAGGACTTCTACTGCCTTTGGAGAAGTCATCATCCCCATGCATTCATGCCCCATATCTAAATTATAAATTCATTTGGGAAAAAAAATCAATGATTTTCATTATATCAAGACAAAATTAAGAGGGCTGATCTATGCCTTTTACAATTCCTTTGAAGTGAGATACTCCAAACTCTTTCTCCATGCCTGGTAGGTTTAAAACATACTCTAAGATACAATAAACTTCTCTGTGACCATGATGAAGTCTTAAGATTGCCGGAGATTATAGGTTTCTGGAATTCCAATAATCATGATGGCAGGGAAGAGGTGCCACTGGTCCATTCTCCCACACACACATATATCTACTCACGTGCTCATCCAATTATACCTATGGCCCCAGGCATCCATCTACCCCAACAATCACACCCCACATTTACTGTATTGTTTGGGTATACAGAGTTGGGGATAGAAATGAAGACCTAGTATTTAGGAGTTCACGCAGGGGAAAAAAAGACTGGGAAAATTAGTAGATGAAAATAAAGACTGAGAGGAGCAAAAAAAAAATTAAAATCACAGTAGAGAAGAACAAAAAGTATAAGGAAGTTATACATTTTATAAGACAAGATAGACATGCTTACACCTGCATATTTATATTGCTCACTTCTCTGTGATATGAAGTTTCTATGGTATATATAATAATCTGAAATGACATGTAAAAAATGAATATGAACATCTAAGGGGAACTGAAAACTGTTTTCTTTTCTTTTCTTTTTATTCTTTCTTTCTTTTTTTTTTCTTGAGACAGAGTCTTACTCTGTTGCCCAGGCTATAGTGCTATGGCATCAGCCTAGCTCACAGCAACCTCAAACTCCTGGGTTCAAATGATCCTCCTGCCTCAGCCTCCTAAGTAACTAGGACTATAGTTGCCCACTACAATGCCTGGCCAATTTTTCTATTTTCAGTAGAGAAGGTGTCTCACTGTTGGTCAGGCTGGTCTCAAACTCCAGAGCTCAAGGGATCCTCTCACCTTGGCCCCAGAGTGCTAGGATTATAGGCATGAGCACCATGCCTGGCCTGAAAATTCTTTAAAAAGCAGATAAGTTACTAAATATAGCTAGGAACGGATAGAAATGTATTTTAAAATTATATTTATCTTCTAACTTTTGCTTTTCAATATTTACAAGGCTGCTGTTCACTGGAATAGAAATCATAAAAGCATAAACTATGTGCACACATTATATGGCTCAAATTGGAACCCATTTAGGCTTGGCACCTGTGCTCAGTGGTTAGGGTGACAGCTACATACACCATGGCTGGCAGGTTCGAACCTGGCCCAGGCCTGCTAAATAATAATGACAACTGCAACAACAAGAAAGAAAGTAGCTGGGCTTTATGGCAGATGCCTATGGTCCCAGCTACTTGGGAGGCTTAGGCAAGAGAATCACCTAAGCCCAAGAGTTTGAGGTTGCTGTGAGCTGTGATGCCAAGGCACTCTACAGAGGGCAACATACTGAGACTGTCTCAAAAAAAAAAAAAAGAAAGAAAAGAAAGAAAGAAAGGAATTGCAACCCATTTATTCCAGTTCAAACAAGAAATAGATTAAGGTCCAGTGCCTGTAGCACAGTGCTTACAATGCCAGCCACATACACCAAGGGTGGCAAGTTTGAACCTGGCTCGGGCCAACTAAACAACTGTAACAAAAAAAATAGCCAGGTGTTGTGGCTTGTGGCAGGCGCCAGTAGTCCCAGCTACTTGGGAGGCTGTGCCAAGAGAATTGCTTAAGTCCAGGTTAAGTTGAGGTTACTATGAGCTATGATGCCACAGCGCTCTACTGAGGGCAACATAGTGAGATTCTGTCTCAAAAAAAAGAGGAAAAAAGAGGGCAGCACCTGTGGCTCTAAGGAGTAGGGAGCCGGCCCTATATACCAGAGGTGGAGGTTCAAACCCGGCCCCAGCCAAAAACTATTAAAAAAAAAGAAAAGAAAATGATGTTCTTCTTAAAAAAAAAAAAATGGAAAGAAAAAAGAAATGCAGATTAGTTAGAGTAGACATTTGATAAGCTAACAGTTTTGGCCCTTACTGTGTTTATTCTCCTGTAATTCACAGAGGAACTTTGACAAAATACTAATTTTTGTTCTACAGTATTTTTTATCTTAAATTTTGTCATGCATTAAAATCCTATTTGGATTTGTCTGGCACTAATGGCGCATTCTTCCTAGCTAATGCCATTATGCAGATATTAATCACATTTTTAAAGTGGGCAAGGACATACAAGCAATATACATTGTCCCTCTCTTAATGAAAGGAAGTTCATGCTTAAACTGATGAATTATAACACATTTAAAGTTTCACTGGGATGAGAAAACCAAATATCAGGTCTAACAACATAGATGCAACAATGGAATCTTGAAAATATAACTATAAAATATTACAACTATAATATTCATAAAGTACTTATAAATCTTTGTCAGAAAGTCACATTTCTCTTAGTTTTATGATGAAATAATTGTAGTTAAAACTTTGATTCTGTGTTCATTGTTCCCACAAAGCATGAACGAGGCATGAGAAACAGTAACGGAATAAGATGGATCATAGCTGAACTGGCAGCTACATTTGCAATGGTTTTTAATTCTTTAGCGCAAAACACAGTTTACCACTGTGTCCATCAGAGTTTCAGTGCTATAAGGAAGTTCATCAACTGCCTTAAACTACCCATGAGGCATGGAGAGTATCGTCTAAAAATTTTTGGGTGCCATTGATACATTTTTAAAAGAGGAGAGTCTTACCCTAAATAATGCAGGGAAATTTCTCTATAATGGTGTTTATACATTTTTTATAGTAAAGTTTTTATAGTGCACATATAAAATGCACTGGAATGAGTCCCCAAAATAATGTTCAGCTCCCAGCATGCAGAAAGTGAACAGTAAGGATCTGTGTTTGTTTTTACTTTGCAACTCCTACTGTCTGAGCCAGATTGTCCTTAGGACTTTATTTTATTCAGATTACTGCAACGTCCCTGCCAGCAAGTATGGAGCAGACTTGGTCACTCCTCTCCTAAAGTCAGCCAAGAGAATATTCTATTAGAGAAAGTAACATACGCCTCAAAGGTTTCAAAGGTTTGGAAGCCAAGGGATAATGAGACACATACAAGGCAATAATGCACAAAACAATTAGCTTAGGCTCTCAGAAAAACCATCTTCACTCTATCAAATTGTGTATTATCTGGCAACGTAAATTGAAAATCTATTTATAGAATAGTCAGGCTAAATCTTTTATTGCTAAAACAGAACTAGTAAGAGTCTAAGAGTCAAAAAATGCAAAATCCTAGGGAACACTTTTTTTTTTTTTTAACAAAGGCCATTTAATATGCTTTGATAGAGATTACTTTCTTGTCAATGGTTCTTTTGTCTTAAAACTTCTATACATCTGCACAGCGACTAGGTCACCTTGAATTTCAAGTACAGCATTGCCTATAAATTTAATTTAACGTCATATTATCCCTAATTGCCATAAACAGGAGGCAGGTGTGACCCTTATGGTCAGGCTAGAGGGACTGAGGACAGGATGTGTTAACAGACTTGCTCAAGACTCCAGGGCCTGACCTGACTACAGGTTCCATATGAGCCACAAATATGACCTGGCTATTAAAATATTATTGCAATCATATACATTTTTAAAAAGGAGTACTCCAAAATCTAGAGAAGTACCAGTCCCATTCATTGGATAGTGCATTGTTCAGCCTACCTCTAAAGAGTTATTTCAACTCTGGATGGCATAATTTTTAATAGTTCATCGTTGGAATAGAAAGCATCAATAGCGGGTAACCAATAAAGCAAGCAATCTGAAATTTATGTCCCATGAACTGGGATCAAGGAACTCTGAATGATTTGGTGAGAAAAGAAAAGGCAGAACAAGGACTTGCGGGCTGTGGATAAATATATATGAAACATACTATACATATTAGAAAGAACCCCGTTCTTTTGTGGGAGTAGCTTTAATTGCATTTAGAAACAAAGAAACTGTAAAAAGCCCTTCCCTTTAATTTCCAACTAGAAAAAAATCATCCTTTGGGGGATTTTTACCAGGCAATCCTTTTATCTCAAAACATAAAAATCAAGGCAGGTAAAATCCATGTGGACGGAAGCAAAGGAAGCTCTTCCAGCAACACTGATAAGCCAAGCAAGTTGAAACTTTCACAGGTGAACCAGAAAGGTGCTGTCAACTGTGTTTCTTGGAAATGAAATGATGGACCGTAATACAGTCTTTCTCAATACTTCTGTAGTAACCCACGTTATCATGAAAATGTTAGGTCATGTAATAGCCTAATCTTTTGTCAGTTTCATTGTTAAAGGGATGTCTAAATTGGGAAGGCAGTTAAAATACATGAAAGGTCTCCTTTAAATCTAATATTGTGTAATTAAAGGGTATGGAGTTTGGCAGAAAAGGAGTCAAAATCAGAACTCAGATCTATGCAGATTAGTTCTTTGCTTTTCCTTTATTATCTGAACTCCTGTGATACCTGATTTACAGGTCTCTCTACTCTTAGAGACCCACCTTACAGACTACCTGGGGTTCTCTTTCTAATAAAGTTGATTCTGTTACATTGCAAAAAGTCCTCATAGGACAAAACCCAATCTGTCTAAAAGTGACATATTCTGAGTCTACATACCTTGCTAACACTGTTGCCTAATTCCCTGAGAGTACCTTGGAGGCAGTGGGGAGAGTAACATAGCTAGCAGCTGGGACTCCAGGCTCCTCTCTACTTCAGAAAGGCAGCTTTTGAGAGTAAGATGCAGTGGCCCATGCCTGTAATGCCGCCACTTTGGGAGGCTGAGATTAAAGATTGCTTGAGACCAGGAGTTCGAGGCCAAGGTGGGCAACACAATGAGACAATGAGACCCTGTTTCTGTAAAAAGGCAGTTCTGCTTTTATCTCTTTTCCACATAGAATTCTATATAAGAAGGGTTTTTTTTGTTTTTTTTTTTTGAGACAGAGCCTCAAGCTGTCACCCTGGATAGAGTGCTGTGGCATCACAACTCACAGCAACCTCCAATTCCTGGGCTCAAGTGAGTCTCCTGCCTCCACCTCCCAAGTAGCTGGGACTATAGGCGCCCGCCACAATGCCCGGCCATTTTTTTTTGTTTGCAGCCGTCATTGTTGTTTGGCGGGCCCGGGCTGGATTCGAACCCTTCAGCTCAGGTGTACGTGGCTGGCGCCCTAGCCCATTGAGCCACAGGCAGCGAGCCAAGAAGGGTTTTTTTTTTTTTTTTTTAAGGTTTAGCTTTAGAAAACTACTGCTGCGGATACACAATAGCATCATGGGATCTCGAACAGCACTACACATAGTACTACTTCCAAGCCTTCCACCTTTATACACCATCCTCACCTTCCCGGCCAATGACTATTCATCTTTCCAAGCTCTAAAACAAATGCAACTTTCTCTGTGAAGACTTCTTCAATTCCCAAGGCTGAATTACTCTTCCTTTCCTCCCATTCTATGCATGCCCCTCTTGCAGCACTTTCTATCTTTTAAGATAGTTAATTAGACAAGCTTGTTCTTCTCATATACAATTAGGTTCCCAGGGCTAGGAACCCGGATAACCATTAGATAGGCCTTATGTACCTTTCTCTCTCCCACAGTTAGCACAGTGTTTTGGACATAGTAGGTCATCAAAGGTTTGAGTGAATATTGGCATTAATTTTCAATCTGTAATTGCTAACATTCTAGGATTCTGATCAAGATCGAAGAGAATTACACAATAGTATCCATACTGTTCCCATATTTTCAGCAACATGTTTCACAACCCTTGAATTGAAAATACAAATTGTGATCAATGAGACAGGAAGGACTGAAATTTCCTTTAGGAAGTGATCTCTATGGACATAATGATAGAAGTTGTAGACATAAAAAGTTTTCCAATTAGATTGGCCTCTCCAAGTATCTATTTCCAGTTCTAGGAGCCAGATTTTTATTTTTTTCTTAAAACTATTTCCACCACAGGGGAAGGGAACATTTGCTACCATGTGCTGGGTACTATTAGGCAGTTTGCATATATTAATGCAATACTAAAAATACAGTTATTTCTACTTTATAAACAATGATTATGAAGCTTGGAAATATTAAGATAATTCATGTTGGGTGTGGTGGCTCACGCCTGTAATCCCAGCACTCTGGAAGGCAAAGGCAGGTAGGTTGCCTGGGCTCCTCAGTTCGGGATCAGCCTGAGCAAGAGAACCCCAGCTCTCTAAAAAAAACAAAAAAGCCAGGCACTGTGGTGGCTGCTTATAGTCCCAGCTACTTGGGAGGCTGGGGCAAGTGGATCACTTGAGCCCAAGAATTTGTGGTTACTGTGAGCTATGATGTCACAGCACTCTATCCAGGGCACCAGAGTGAAGCTCTGTCTAATGAAAAAGATTCAGTCCATCAATAATAGCCAATTTATTGTCACTCCTACTGCATCCTGACTACTGGTTTACTGACTCATTTACTCATTCATTTTATTTATTGATATGTTCATGAAATCTATTAAGCATAGGAGATGTTTCTTTAAAATACAAAAGTTTCTTGTGAGTACCTGACTTGGATAGACTGCAAAAATGTTCCAGTTAGAAGCTCCTTTGATTTTGAATTTAGAAACCGATCATCATTTAAATCAAGACATATTTTGAATTTGAAAGAGGTAAAGATGCAATTTTTAGAGAAAATAATTTGTATCCCTATATGATACATTATATTTATAAATTATAATGTGCTTAACATAGGTTTTCTACTCAAATCATTTTCTTCGGTTATTTTAAATAAGATTTTTTATGTATTTAAATATTGGTCTATATCTTGTTAAGATAATGAGCATTAATTTTTTTAAATCTCCACAAACATTAGCTGGTATAACATAAAAAAAATTGAACAATTTCAAATTTCTATTCCTTTTCATTTGACATAATTTCAACGAATTTAAAGTAATTTTTTTTTTTTTTTTGAGACAGGGCCTCAAGCTGTCGCCCTAGGTAGAGTGCTGTGGCATCACAGCTCACAGCAACCTCCAATTCCTGGGCTCAAGTGAGTCTCCTGCCTCTGCCTCCCAAGTAGCTGGGACGACAGGCGCCCGCCACAGCGCCCGGCCGTTGTTTGGTTGCAGCCGTCATTGTTGTTTGGTGGCTGGGCCGGATTCGAACCCGCCAGCTCAGGTGTATGTGGCTGGCGCCTTAGCCTCTCGAGCCACAGGCACCAAGCCTTTTTTTTTTTTTTTTTGAGGCAGAGTCTCAAGCTGTCACCCTGGATAGAGTGCCGTGGCATCACAGTTCACAGCAACCTCCAATTCCTGGGCTCAAGTGAATCTCCTGCCTCTGCCTCCCAAGTAGCTGGGACTACATGCGCCCACCACAAAGCCTGGCCATTTTTTGGCCGCAGCCGTCATTGTTGTTTGGCGGGCCCGGGCTGGATTCAAACCCACCAGCTCAGGTGTACGTGGCTGGCGCCTTAGCCCGTTGAGCCACAGGCGCTGAGCCGAATTTAAAGTAATTTTAAATTTAAGATTTACCTTTTGGTTTTATTTGTTTTAAAATACACCACTCTGGCCAAGATTTCAGTAAGCCAAATTTCAGACTAAGAGTACATTTCAATTCAGAACAATGCACTAAACTCAGTTGTAACACAATTTGTTAGCTCAAGGATTGGGCTATACTACATGTTACATCATATTCCTGGAAAGGGTCCTACTGGAAAACAGTCAAAGCCTGGTTCACTATACCCTTCCTGCACTGATTACAAGATTCCTACTCATAACAGTAGTATTATCAAGTAGCACCTTAGACATAAAACCCAAAGCATATCTTTAATAATCAGATCACCATTGGTTGTAACTATACTGGCTCAACAGAGCTGATTTCTTGAAAGGCTAGCCTTGAAAAATCCTAGGGTTTGGACCCATACCTTCTTTATAACCGCCATCTAAATTTGTCAGACTAAACTCCAAAGTTCTCCTAAAGATTCTATTTCTATCTCTTGTTCATTTATTATAGGGTTTAAACTGTAATTTGATGAACATATCAGATACAGATTGTTTAAATTACAACATGTCAAATAAAGACTATTGGTTGGCTGGGCATGGTAGCTCACATCTGTAATCCCAGCACTTTGAGAGTCTGAGGTGAGTGGATTGCCTGAACTCGCGAGTTGGAGACCAGCCTGAGCAAGAGCAAGACCCTGTCTCTAAAAAATAGTGGGGCATTGTGGCGGGCACTGATAGTCCCAGCACCTCAGGAGGATCATTTGAGCCCAAGAGCTTGAGGTTGCTGTGAGCTATGACACCATGGCATTCAACCCTAGGGCAAGTGAGTGAGACTGTGTCTCAAAAAAAATTTTTTTTTGGTAAGAAAGCAATACTTCAGAGTAAGTAAATTAGGAACCAAGAAGAAAACCACCACCTTAACTTGGTTTATTATTTCACTTTTGCTGTCAAGTCTTTAGGTCACCGAAGTAGTGTGAGAGCTGGGTGGAGCCTGCCATAGTTACATGTTTAGAAAAGTCTCAGCATATGTCTCTCAGTCAATAAAAGGCAAAGAGTTTTGGTCACCATTTTTCTGTTTAACTTCTCATTGGACTACAAAGAAACAACTCACCTGAAGGAAATGCTAAAAGTAGAATAAAAAAAAGTCATCTTTAATTTCTATAGTTTTCTGTATCATATCATTCATTGTTCCCATAGGAACTGAGAATAAATAGAGTTAAAATGAAAAGAATGACTAAATTCAATATCCTTATTGGGTAACTAACATGTACTAAGTCCCAGAAAGAGAAGAAAGAAAGAAAAATAGCTCTTCCCATAAACAGCATACAATTGGATTAAAAATAGAATAAAAGTGTTTGAAAAATCAAAACCAATACAAAATATATAACAGTGTGCATAAAAAAACAGAAAAGTCACAGACATTTTATGATTAGTTGCCAGATTAATGACAGGAGCAACAGAGAGTTCTAAGGATTTAAAGAAGGAAATGGTCATGTTAGCATAGTGGGAAAAAAAAAAATGCTATTGGAGAGAAACCCTAACTGCCCCCTTCTATCATCGCTTGATTCAGCAGGAAGCAGTTAGATCGAGTCTTCGCCCCTTTTCCCTAATAGCAGTTAGGGTTTCTACTCGGAGAGGGAGAACTGATGCAGGACATCTGGTGCCCTAGCCAGCTCAGCGGAGCTGGCCGACCTGCCGCTGCCTCCTTGGTGGTGTTGGTGCTGCAGCAGCCAGCTGAAGAGCCAGCGGGCTGGATGACAGGCAAGGAGGGGGACCACAAATGCCCACCAGAGGCTCCATAGCCAAAAAGGCTGAACAACTGCTGAGGAAGATACCTGTGCCTTGGTGTCTCCTTCACTTTACACCTAGGACTAAACGTGGAACCCCCATTTCCTATGCCTAGGTCAATTTCTTGTGAATTTCCTAGGCCTCAATTCCATGAATGGACTGTATCCATTCATTGATACTCTCATTCACCTTGCCCCGGGCAGAAGGGACTGTATTCATTCGTTTCCTGGCCAAGGAACCCATACACCGATCGAGACCCAGAGGCTAAAGGCGTAAAGGAGGAGATGGGGAAAGACCGTGAGACGAACAGAGAGAGCTACTCTCTCCCCACTTGAATTCTCTCCCTCTAACAGGAGCTGTAGTGTTTTCTGTATTCTT
>CAUYRH010008252.1:0-10667 GCA_963574655.1 Perodicticus potto
TGAGACAGAGCCTCAAGCTGTCACCCTGGATAGAGTGCTGTGACATCACAGCTCACAGCAACCTCCAATTCCTGGGCTCAAGCGAGTCTCCTGCCTCCTCCTCCCAAGTAGCTGGGACTACAGGCGCCCGCCACAACGCCCAGCCATTTTTGGGTTGTACCCGTCATTGTTGTTTGCCAGGCCGGGATGGATTCGAATCCACCAGCTCAGGTGTACGTGGCTGGCACCTTAGCCCGTTGAGCCACAGGTGCCAAGCCGACTTTTTTTTTCAATAAGTAAAAAGTGAACTGGTCTCTGGACCAGGTCTTCTATTTAGATAAACTTTCTAGACTTAGCACAAAAGCTGCTTCTCTTTATAAATGTACGTTATCCACTGAGTTAGAAACAACCTGATTTCTTTCTTCTGTAAAGCATTATTGGTGTTTTCACGTGCCGGAAGCTACCCCTGTGTTGGATAGTTAGGCATCCCAGAGATCTTGCCTGGTGGCCCAAGGTGTCACTGGCCTTGGTGCTGATGAGTCCCTTTTCTTAGCAGAGTCATGAAGGACCCAGGTTCTTGGTTTCCCCTTCAGGCTGACTGGTCTGTAGTCTAGGTCCTCCTAGGTCCACGCTGGGGCTGCTAAGATACAAGGCTCCAGGAGTCCCCATTCATTTTTTTTTTTTTTTTGAGACAGAGCCTCAAGCTGTCACCCTGGAGAGAGTGCTGTGGCCTCACAGCTCACAGCAACCTCCAATTCCTGGGCTCAAGCGAGTCTCCTGCCTCTGCCTCTCAAGTAGCTGAGACTACAGGCGCCTGCCACAACACCCGGCCATTTTTTGGTTGCAGCCGTCATTGTTGTTTGGCGGCCCGGGCTGGATTCGAACCTGCCCAGCTCAGGTGTACATGGCTGGCGCCTTAGCCCGTTGAGCCACAGGTGCCGAGCCAGGATTCCCCATTCATATCTATGCATGGGAAGTACTGTTCCTGGCCACTCTCCTAAGAGAATCAAAGGAAATTTCATCTAGAACTGGGGGCAAATCTGTCCTTACATACCATTGGCCCAACAGTGTCATCTCCAATCACAGGCAGCAGAGATGGGCTGAGTCTGATTGTTTTGATGATACGGGCCACACCTGATATTAGGGATGTGATACCGTTAATTTTTAAATAGCATTTTGAAGTATATTAGTGCCTGGAGCATACTAAATGAGCAAATGGAGAAAAGAAGAAAGGAAGGAAGCATAAACTCAGGTTTTGTCAAGGGGAAAAGTAGACAAAGAGATGCTAGTAGTAAAAAATTAAAGAATGTACATACATTTTTATTTCTACATGTGGGTGACAGGGTGTGTTAATAAAAGGTATTCTTTGAACATAACATCACTATCCAAAATTCCTATCTAAGTATGAAAGGTCTTCATTGTTTTTAAGAAAGTCTGTAGTTCTTGCATTGCTTTCCAGCAGGGTGAGGAAATGGTTAGAGTTTTGTTTTGTTTTGTTTTGTTTTTGCTTTGGGCTTATTGAGGGACATGATTTTTCATTTTCCTAGAACTGAGACTAATGATTAGAGTTGAGACAGAAGAATTAACCAGGGTGGGAGGAGGATGGTAATGCTAAGAAGGCAGCAGGAAACTTACTATCTTTTTGGAGATAAGGGACTATTGAGAGTTTCTATTTTTGGTGTGTCAGCTTGTATCAAGGATTTTTCCATTTTGTTTGGATTGTCCAATGAATGAGCATGAGATTATTCACAGCATTGCATTATTACCATTTTGCTATCTGTGAATTTGTAGAGATGGCTGATTTTTCATATTTGAAATTGGAAATTTGTGTCTTCTCTCATTATTTTCTTAATGATTCTAGTTTAAGTTATCCATTTTATCGATCTGTTCAAAGAAAGCTTTGGTTCCACTGATTTTCTCTCACTTGTCCATTTTATACTTCATTAATTTGCATGTTTATTTCTATTTTTTCCTATCATTTACCTTCTTTTCAGTTAATTGCTCTTTTCATCTAGATTTTTATAGTTGATAATTTCACATTTTTTCACTTCCAGAATAAACCTTTAATTCTATAAAGATCCCTTGAAGCATTGCTATAGTTATATCCCATACATATTTACATGTTATGTTTTCTTTTTTATTTAGCCCCAAATATTCTAATTTCCTTTGTACTTTCTTTTTAACCCAAGGATTATTTAAAACTGTGTTGTTCAGTTTCCAAATGTTTGGGGGGTAGTTTCCCCATAAATAATTAGAATAAGTCTTATTTCTATTTTAATTTCGTTGTTGTTAGATAATGTACTCTGTATAATTTCAACACCTTTAAAGTCTTTGAGCGTGGCTTATAGCATTCTGTGAGCTGCATACCAAGCACAGGATAAGAAAGGGCAAACACGAAATGCATTGTATGGAATGGGGCCACGCCATAAGCGACCATGTATGCTATTTGATAGCATTTGGGCTTTATCCAATATGAGGATGAGATTTTAAATAATCAATAACATAATAAAGCCTATAAAAAGTTTAAAATTAAATTACAATTAAAATACAAATGAAAAGAACATTTGTCGTTGATGTTTGCAAAGATTTGAGAACAAGATTAAACATTTGTAGCATATAAAAAATTGTAGCATCAGTCATAATAAATTAATGTCAAAAATTATGTACAGTAGTTTATATATTTAAAAGAGTGTTGTTTAAATAAAGTATGTTGAACTTTTTCAGATGCCTATTTTGTATCGATTAAAATAATCATGTAGTTTTGGTAATATTTTTGTTAATGTGATGTATCATATTTATCAATTTGCATATGTTAAATCAAACTTACATCCTAATGATGTCATAATGTCATAATGTCTAATCTTTTTGATGTACTGTTGAATTTGGTTTGCCATATTTTATTGAGAATTTTGGATGTTTTTATCAGAGAACTTGTCCTATAGTTTTCTTAACTTGGGATGTCTTTGTCAACCTTTGGTGTTAAGGTTGATGTTAGTTTCGTAAGATGTTTTTGGAAGTGTTCCCTCTTGTTCTATTTTGTTTTTAAAAGAAGCATTGGTATTAATTATTCTTTCTTTTTTTGGCTGGGGCTGGGTTTGAATCCACCACCTCTGGTATATGGGGCTGGTGCCCTACTCTTTTGAGCCATAGGTACCGCCTGGTATTAATTATTCTTTTAATGCTTGATAGAATTTGGCCATAAAGCCATCTGGACCTGGGATTTTCTTTGTTGGAAATTTTTTGATTAGTTATTTATTCTCTTTATTTGAAATTGGTCTTTTCAGGCTTCATATTTTTTAATTTTTATTTTATATTTAATCATTTAATCATTTTTTCCAAGTTGTATTTATCTAGGAATTTTTTTTTTTTTTGTTCTTAGTGTAGCTAAGTATTTGTTTTCTTTCAAACTCTTAATTATTTTTTCTATAGTTTTTCAATTCTCTATTTAAGTTATTTCTGTTTTGGTCTTTATTGTTTCCTTTCTTATGCTAACTTTAGCCTTAATTCATTATTCCTTCTCTAATTGCCTTAATATTAAATTATTTTTAATGTTTCTTGTGATTTTCTCTATAATGCATGTATAATTTGGAATTATATTGTTTAATTAATAAATATTTGGGATAATTTTCGTATAGATTTCCTGGTGTATAATTGGGTGTTATTGTGGTCAGAGAGAATATACTACATAATTTTCATGTTTTAATTTTATTGAAAGGTGTTATAGTTATTTGTTCACTTGAAAATAATGTACATTCTGCTCTTCTGAGATAAAGTGTTTTACAAACATCAACGAGGTTACTTTGGTCAATAGTGCTAATCAGTTATTCAAGTGTTTTCTATTCTTACTGATTTGTTTTCTCTAAGGCACCATGACAGTGAAGATATGACTGTTTAAATCGATCATGATGATTGTAGATTCGTCTTTTATACCTTTGGTGTGTTAGTTCTTTGTGTGAAAGAAAGCTTTGCAACAGCTATGTACACAGAGAGCTTTTAAGTGTTCTTGATTTAGTAAATACCGATATTACTTAATACTTTCATTTTTCATTGTTTTGAAAACTTCACTCAATCTTAAAGTACATTTTGGAGTGTTTTACAATTAGTATTCATGATGGTATATATTTTTCTGTACTTTTTCTTTATTTTAATGTTTAACATGTGTCCTTTTACCCAAAATGCAGATTGACTGTTGTGATTTTTACAGAATTCTCACTTACTACGTGTCTGTTTTGAACTGGACTTTTGAGATTTTTAAAAAATTTTTTAATTTCGGCAGTTTAAGTTTTCTTCTCTCCATTTCCTGTTTATTCTCCGCATATTGTTCCTTTTCCCCACTTTTCATGCCTTTCTAGGGACATAGTGGTTAAGTTTCAGTGTTTCATTTTATCTCCACTTCTGGCTTGTTAGCTCCAATTTTCATCATCTTATTTTCTTTTTGTGTATGGCTGTTTTAGTTTATTCCTTTTATACTTTAATATAAAAGTTTGACATATAATACTAACTTTTACATTGTATTATAATGCCTTGGTAGAGTGTAATAACCTTAAAAAATACACCCACTTCTTCTATCCTATAATCTATTTTGTCCTTTACATAAGCTTTAATCTTTAAAGTACATTATTATTTTATTATTTTTGTCTTCGATCATTTTCTTTTCAAATTATGACTCTTAAAATCCCTCAAACTTTTTAAGGTTGTTCATGAGGTTGAAACTACTTTTAGAATAGTTATGAAAATTTTATTTTCATTTTTTCTCTAATTATATAAAGCCATATATTTACATTTTTCAGAGGCTAAATAACATATGTTCTTGTAATAGTTTGAATGCAAAAACAGATAGTAGAATTTAGCTATCTTCAGGCCTTGAAGAAATTTCTCCTCCAAATCCCTCCAAACAGAATGCACTGTTCTTGGTAGAGGTTTTCATTTAAAAAAGATGTTTGTATTTCTTTAGAATTTTGTGATAGGTATCAATTTCTTACTTTTAAAATATATATTTATAATTTCTCTTTCATATTTCGAAACTTTAGGGCGTACATGTGTTTTTGTTACCTGGGTACCTTATATAATGCTAATGGTGGGGCTTTTGGTGTTCATTCCAACAGGTAAGTTTCTACCCCTAAGTCTCTCCCACTCTCCCCTCTTCTTGATTTCCAATGTCCTTTCCATTTCTTTGTGACCTCGAGTGCCCATGATTTAACTCTCAGTTAACAGAGAGTACCTGTAGTGTTTATTTTTCCATTCCCAAGATATTTTACTTAGGATAATGGATTCTAGGTCCATCCAAGTTGCTACAAAGGCATGATTTCATCCCTGTATATGATTGAGTAGTACTCCATGGCATATATATATATATATATATATATATATATATATATATCCCATGCTTTCTTTATCCACTTTTTATTTAATGGGCGCTTAGGTTGATTTCACATCATGTTCCATCTGCAACTGTGAATTATACTACAATAAATATTTGAGTGCAGATGTCTTTTTGATAAAATGACTTCTTTACCTTTGGTTAGGTATCCAGGAAGGGGATTGCTGAATCCCATGGTAATTTGATATTCATTTCTTTGAAGAAACTCCATACTGTTCTCCATAGAGGTTGATCTAATTATCAGTTCCACCAACAGTGAAAGTGTGTTTGTTTCTCTCTGTATCCATACTATTATCTGTTATTTTTCATGTTTTAGTAATAGCCATTCTGACAGAGGTAAAGCAGTAGCTCATTGTGGTTTAAATGTGCATTTTCCTGATGATTAGTAACATTGAACATTTTCTTCATGTTTCTTTGCCATTTGTCTAGCTTCTTTTGAAAAAATTGTTTGTGTCTTCTGCCCACCTTTTATGAAGTTTTTGGGGTTTCCTTGCTGATTTGTTTGAGTTCTCCATAGATTCTGAAGATTAGCCTTTTTTATTTGTGAATATTTCCCACCACTCTGTAGGTTGTCTAGTTAGTCTGCTGATAATTTCCTTTCCTGTGCAGAGGTTTTAAATTTAATTAAGTCCTGCTTTGGGGGTCTTCATCATAAAGTCTTTGCCAAGACCTATGTCTAGAAAAGTTTTTCCTACATTTTCTTCTAGAATGTTATGGTTTGTGCCTTACATTTAAGTATTTTTGTTTCTAATATGTTAAATATATAGGTAGGTAAAATTTATATAAACAATTCTCTTTGGCATCTTCAGTTTTTTTTTTTTTTTATTAATGTAAAGGTTCTGTGAGACCACAATGTCTGAGAATGAATTCTAAGATTTGAAATAAATTTTCAAAATTCTGCTCTGTTTACTTACATAAGCACTATTTCCAGTATTATATCTTTTTTTCATGTAGATACAAGTTTCAATGAAGGGTTATTTTCCTATAACCAGAGGAAATTTTTAAAACGTTTTTGGTACAGACTGCTGGCAACACAATGTCTTCACTTTTGATTTCTCCTTCACATTTAAAAAAGCTATATATAGAATTACAGGTTAAAATTTTTTAACCTATAATTATAGAATTATAGTTCATAGAAATATATGTTGACCACTATAATTCTTTCTCCTACCCCCATCAGTGCTTATTCAGAAAGACTAGTTACCCCAAGTTTTGGGAATGGATATTTGTGAAGTCAAAGTCAACTGTATATTAAAAAATAAGGCAACCAGAATGAGTGGTGAAAAAAAGCATTACATCCATCTTTAATTTAATGTGATAAACCTGCCCTTTTTACCAATTCATGTTCTATCTGCAGAAACTGGAATATTTCAAGTTGAGCTCATCTATAAAATTTAAAATTTTTCCTTGACCTTATTCTTTATGACTTTTGCTTTTGGACACCCATGCCTATTAGCATCTAACTACTGATTCTTTTTTTTTGTCAGATTAAAATTCTAACTTATGTTAATGGTATTGTGTATTTTTGAAACAAATATATGATAAAGCAGTTGGGTGACCTTTTACATTTTTTTCCAGGGATTTATGCTACGAAAATCAATAAACCTTATCAGAAAATGACAACTAGTTATGGAATGTTATAAAGAGATAATGTATTTCACTTGGTGTTTGAATGTAAGTGTTTTCTTAAAAGTTTTTAAAGAGAATACTCTTTTCTCCTTTGATATTGATGACTTTAGATTCATTTTCACAACAAGGGCAAAACTTAGGCCATCAAAAAGAAAACAAAAATACGATTATTGGAAGAGAAGAAAACAAATCTAATTGTTGGAAGCTTTAAAAGTAGGATCTACTTAATACCATCAAATAAATGTACGAAGTGCGTGTAACAGAAAGTTTGCAATGTGTAGGAGTTGAAGGCTGCTCCCTTTAAAGGCAGCAATGCTTTGAAGGAGAGGTGGAAAACCATTACGAAGTGAAGAAATACTGCAGCAGATACAAGATTTCAGCTCTATGCTCTAGAGTCCTCCTGTTAACTGTACAGTTGACATGTGCATTCCCCAGGCTGTGGCATAAACCAATGCACCTGCTACTTCCTTTGCTGTTTGCAAGGTACAATCTGCTAAGAGCATTTATACCCTCAGAGTTTCTCATTGCTTCTTTCAGTCTGCGTTACTATAACAACATACCTTAGGTTGGATAATTTTAACAACAGAAATTTATTTCTTCAGTTTTGGAGTTTGGGCAGCTCAAGATCAATGTGCAGCCAGGTTCAATGTCTGGTGAAGGCCCGTTGCTCCTAGATGGTGCTGTCTGGGCATTCTCACATGGTAGGAAAGAAGCACGATGGGGTAAGGGCTCCCTTGCACCCTCCTATGTCATTACTAATCCAGTGCATCAGGCCTTCACTCTCACAACCTGGTTACCACCCCCTGGCCTCACCTACCAATCCTATCATATTAGTAATTAAGTTTTAGCATATCTATTTTGGGGAACACGTTCAGATTAGCATATTAGTGATTAAATTTTAGCATATCTATTTTGGGGGACATGTTCAGATTAGCAACACCCAAACACTCCCACACCCTTCCTTCACAATGCCTCCTCTTGGCCTCTATCCAATTCTACTTATCCTTCAGGCCCAAAGTAATAGCCACATTTCCCACGAAGCCATCTCATAGATAACAGATGAAATCAGAGCCTCTTCCTCCATAGCACAGGAGAACATTGTTTTTACTTCACTTTAGGACTGCCCTGGGCAGGGGGTGTTGTCATTTTTGTTTTTGATTTTGAATGCTTTCTCAAAAATATTAAAGTTGTTTTTCCATCTGTTTTACTATGAAGTTCTTCAATGCAAATATAGACTGTTAATAGTGATAAAAATACATGAGGTTCTAGTTATCAGATGAGTTAGAGCTCTGTTTTGGCTCTGGCAGGTGAGAGTATTTTATTATCTTAAGCACAAGAAAGAGACCAGAGGCAGGATGTGTTTCCTGCTGTCACCACTGTTATTCTGAAGTTCAGCAGAGGACTTAACTGCTATGTCACTGCCCTACCTTATAATGCATGAATTGCAAAGGAAAAAACAGAAGACATCACATTAAAAATGACAAGAGTACGAGGTAGAGCTTTGATCGAGAGACTTGCCTCGATAGAGGACGTCTGTGATTTCAATTCAAATCAGTCCAAGTGACAGTAGCCAGAAGATACCCGTATGGAGGCCTTGGCTCTGCATTTGCAAAGACAAAGTTTCTCCCCAGTTCAGCGATTCAGGATGCTCCATTTCAGAAACTGTTTGGGAACAGGCTCTCATTTTCTTGTGTCTTAGTTTACTTCTTTCTCTTTGATGCCTATGTTATACCTCTGGGCTTAGGGAACCTTAGGTGAATCTCTCTGTTATATGATAACCACCTTTATTAATAATGTATTTTCAATATCAAGGAGCTGTGCTAAGTAACCTTGCCACTTTATTTTTTCATGTAATTTTTGGCATGCTATCTCAGTTGAATACCATCTACCCCATTCATTGTTGTAAGCATTAGCTAATAATGAATATTAAGAAAAGAATGCTAATCTTGATAAAATATAATCCCAATGAAGAAAATTGACTCCATTATATTTCTATGGACCGTCTCCTCCTTGAATTCTCTCCTTGAAGTCTGATTCACTGACCAGTGAATGGCAAAATCAGCTCTCACTGCACTTTTGTCTCCCATTACTTCAGAGCCACATTTCCCAAAGAAGCTAATACTGTCAGTTTGCAGCCTCAGAATCAGAAAACTTGGAAACATTGAAAATTATACATCCCAATGACTGAGTGAAACCATAGATATGTTTTATAGTTGTCACACATTTTAGAACTCTCTTTATTCTTTTATATGTAAAACATTTACTCTTTAAGAATCATAATTATCATCATTACCTATTATTATTATTATTTTTGAGACAGAGTCTTACTCTGTCACCCTTGGTAGAGTGCTGTGGCACCAGAGCTCACAGCAACCTCAAACTCTTGGACTTAAGCAATTCTCTTGCCTCAGCCTCCCGAGAAGCTGGGGCTACAGGAGCCCACCACAATACCTGGCTATTTTTTGTTGCAGTTGCCACTGCTGATAATCATCATCTATTATTATAAGTCCCTCTCATTAAGACACAAAACAGTCTAAGTTTTCAAAAGTTGTGTGATAGGATATTAGTCAGAATAAACTATGTTTTGCTATAGTGACAAATAATCCTTAAAAACCTTAGTGACTAAAGATGACGAAGTTATATTTTTTATTTGCACCATTCACCCAAGTTTAGAGGTAGGGATGCTTTGTCCTTCATAGTTATTCAAGGTTCAGACTGACAACAACTTTATCACAGTGTGTGTCTCACTGCAATAAATAGAAAGGGGTGTGACATTGAGTTTGCAATTTTTAAATCTGTGGTGGTTAGAGGCTTGGGCATCTGGGATTGTCATTGGATAGCTTCGGGGATCCTGGTGAAATCAATCATTCATTCCTCAGAGCCTTCCTAGGAAGTCTGTTTCTTGAATGATTTTTGAGTAAGAAATCTGTCTTGAATCCCGGGAATAAACACCACTTGGTCATGGTGTGAATTCTTTTTATAAATATAGTATTGAAATCATTTCCACTTAGATCAGGAACCAGGCAAGGTTGCCCATCATCTACTCTGCTCTTCTACATAATGGAAGTTTTAGCCATTGCAATTAGGGAAGAAAAGGCGATCAAGGTTATCCACATAGGGTCAGAAAAGATCAAACTTTCACTCTTTGCAGATGATATGATTGTATATCTGGAAAACACCAGGGATTCTACTACAAAACTTTTAGAAGTGATTAAGGAATACAGCAAGGTCTCAGGCTACAAAATCAACACTCATAAATCTGTAGCCTTTATATATGCCAACAATAGCCAAGCTGAAAAAACAGTCAAGGACTCTATTTCTTTCACAGTAGTGCCAAAGAAGATGAAATATTTGGGAGTTTGCCTAACAAAGAATGTGAGAGATCTCTGTAAAGATAACTATGAAACTTTAAGAAAAGAAATAGCTGAAAATGTTAACAAATGGAAAAACATACCATGCTCATGGCTGGGAAGAATCAACATTGTTAAAATGTCTATACTGCCCAAATCAATATATAATTTTAATGCAATTCCTATTGAAGCTCCATTATCATATTTTAAATATCTTGAGAAAATAATACTTTGTTTTATATGGAATCAGAAAAAAACCTCAAATAGCCAAGACATTACCCAGAAACAAAAATAAAGCAGGAGGAATCATGCTACCAGACCTGAGACTG